>PITA01011351.1:0-67195 GCA_004023965.1 Spilogale gracilis | reverse complement strand
GGGTAATCTAGGGAGGGAAACGAAACAACAGAGACTTTGGACACAGAAACAAACTGAGGGACTTGGAGGGAGGGGGGTGGAGGGATGGGAGAGCCTGGTGGTGGGTACTGGGGACACCTAAAGTGTGGAGCACTGGGTGTGGGGAATGGGGAATGAATCTTGAAACACTGGAAAAAAAATTTTAGTAACAATAAAAAAAAAATAGTGAGATTGTAGAAGGAGACAGGGCACCTCTGTGGGTACTGCTGGAACTGAGAGCTTACAGGGCCTACCTCTGTGGGAACCTAGTGTATGCTTCAGTCTGGGACATCCCCAGACTGCCACTCAAAATGCAGGTCAAGTGGCCAGCTCTAGAGCCATAGGGTCACGGGCATGCACATATATGAAACTGACAAAAATGGTGTGGGAAGTAGAGACCTGCACTGGGGTCAAAACCCTATAATATCTGGAGTCTCTGATGCTGCCCAAGTCAAGGGCTGGAAAAAGTACACATTCATCAAATCCCATAGAAAACTGTGCCCTACTCGAACCTCATATTGGAAAAATCACATTGACCACATAGTGGAGAAAAAAAGATGTGCTCTCCAACATCCTGGCCTATAAGTCACCAGAACTAAAAGGAAAAACTCCCATTCCAACGTTTATCCACTGCCTTCTGCTGGCAGGAAAAAGAAAACTATTTAGAAGGTCAATACAAATTTTCACAGAGCACTGCTTCAATCTCGTTACTAGATATTGGTCTATTCAGGTTGTCAATTTCTTCCTGTTTCAGTCTTGGAAGTTTATAGGTTTCCAGGAATGCATCCATATCTTCTAGGTTGTTTAACTTATTGGCATATAACTGTTGATAGTAACTTTTGATGATTGTTTCTATTTCCTTGGTGTTAGTCATGATCTCTCCCCTTTCATTCATAACTTTATAAATTTGAGTCTTCTCCCTTTTCTTTTGGATTAGTTTGACCAATGGTTTCCTGATCTTATTAATTTTTTCAAAGAACCAGCTTCTAGTTTTGTTAATGCTTTTAATCTGCTCTACTGTATCTCTAGTTTCTAATTCGTTGGTCTCTGCTATAAATTCAATTATTTCCTGTCTTGTGTGTGAGGTTGGCTTGATTTGTTACTGACTTTCTAGTTCTTTAAGGTGTAGAAGGAGACAGGACACCTCTGAGAGTTGATGCATTCGGGATTTCTCAATTTTCTTGAGTGAGGCTTGGATGGCTATGTATTTTCCTCTTAGGACTGCCTTTGCTGTATCCCATAGGTTTGGATCAATGTCATCCTCATTTTCATTGGTTTCCATGAAGTGTTTAAGTTCTTCTTTAATTTCCTGGTTGATCCAAAGGTTCTTGAGCAGGATAGTCTTTAGCTTCCAAGTCTTTGAATCCCTTCTGAACTTTTTCTTATGCTTGAGTTCCAGTTTCAAGGCATTGTGGTCAGAGAATATGATTCCCTGGGGAATTCTACCAAACATTCAAAGAAGAAATAATACATATTCTCCTGAAGCTGTTTCAAAAAATAAAAACCAAAGAAAACTTCTGACTTTTTCTATGAAGTCAGCATTACCTAAATCCCCAAACCAGACAAAGACCCCATCAAAAAGAAGACCTTCAGACAAATATCCCTGATGAATATAGATGCCAAGATTCTTAACAAGATCCTTGCTAATTGTATCCAACAGTACATTAAAAAGATTATCCACCACAACCAGGTGGGATTTATCCCTGGGATGCAAGGGATAAATTCCCAAATCAATCAACATGAGAGAACAAATCAACAAGAGAAGAGAGAAGAACCACGTGGTTCAATTAACACAGAAAAAGCATTTGACAAGATATGACGTCCATTCCCGATTAAAACTCTTCAAAGTATTGGAATAGAAGGAACATTTCTCAACCTCATAAAATCTATCTATGAAAAACCCACAGCGAATATCATTCTCAATGGGGAAAAACTGACAGGAACAAGACAAGGATGCCCACTCTCACCACTATTGTTCAACATAGTGTTAGAAGTCCTAGCAACAGCAATCAGACAACAGAAAGAAATGAAAGGTATTCAGCTTGGCAAAGAAGTCAAACCCTCTCTCGTTGCAGATGACATGATACTCTATATGGAAAACCCAAAAGACTCTACCCACAAACTACTAGAACACATACAGCAATTCAGTAATGTGGCAGGATACAAGATCAATGCACAGAAATCAGTTGAATTCTTTTTTTTTAAGATTTTATTTATTTCTTTGACAGAGAGAAACACAGCGAGAGAGGGAACACAAGCAGGGGGAGTGAGAGAGGGAAAAGCAGACTTCTGGCTGAGCAGAGAGCCTGATGTGGGGCCCGATCCTGGGTATCCAGGATCATGACCTGAGCCGAAGGCAGTCGCCCAACCAACTGAGCCACCCAGGCACCCCTGCATTCTCATATACTAACAATGAAAATATAGAAAGGGAAATCAGAGAATCGATTCCATTCACCAAAGCACCAAAACCATAAGATGCCTAGGAATAAACCTAACCAAAGAAGTTAAGGATCTGTACTTGAGGAACTCTAGCACACTCCTGAAAGAAACTGAAGAAGACACAAAAGATGGAAGAGCATTTCATGCTCATGGATCGGAAGAATAAACATTGCCAAAATGTCTATACTGCCCAGAACAATCTATACTTTCAGCGCCATCCCAATCAAAATCCCACCAACATTTTTCAAAACATTGGAACAAACCATCCTAAAATTTATATGGAACCCAAAAAGACCCCAAATTGCTAAGGAATTGTTGAAGAAGAAAAACAAAACTGGGGGCATCACGTTACCTGATTTCAGGCTTTAGTACAAAGCTGCGATCAGCAAGACAGCATGGTTCTGGCACAAAAACAGACAAATAGACCAATGGAACAGACAAATCGAGTGCAGATATGGACCCACAATTCTATGGTCAAATCATCTTTGACAAAGCAGGAAAATATATCCAGTGGAAAAAAGACAGTCTCTTTAATAAATGGTGCTGGGAAAATTGGACAGCTATGTATAGAAGAATGAAACTAGGCTATTCTCTTACACCACACACCAAGATAAACTCGAAATAGATGAAAGACCTCAACATGAGACAGGACTCTATCAACATCCTAGAGGAGAACAAGGGCAGTAACCTCTTTGACATCGGCCACAGCAACTTCTTTCAAGATATGTCTCCAAAGGCAAAGGAAACAAAATAGGAAATGAACTTTTGGGACTTCATCAAACTAAAAGCTTCTGCACAGCAAAGGAAACAGTCAACAAAACAAAGAGGCAACCCACAGAATGGGAGAGGATATTTGCAAATGACACTACAGATAAAGGGCTGATACCCCAAATCTATAAAGAACTCCTCAAACTCAACAACCAAAATAAAGGTCACCACATTTTAAAAACGGACTAGAGACATGAAGAGGCACTTCTCCATAGAAGACATACAAATGGCTAACAGACAATGAAAAAATGTTCGTCATCACTAGCTATGAGGGAAATTCAAATCAAAACCACACTGAGATACCACCTTACACTAGTCAGAATGGCCAAAATTAACAAGACAGGAAACAACAAGTGTTGGAGAGGCTGTGGAGAAAGGGGAACCCTCTTATATTGTTAGTGGGAATGCAAGTTGGTGCAGCTGCTTTGGAAAACAGTATAAAGATTCCTTAAAAAATTAAAAATAGAGCTACCCTATGATCCTGCAATTGCACTAATGTGTATTTACCTCAAAGATACAGATGTGGTGAAAGGAAGGGCCATATGTACCCCAATGTTCATTGCAGCATTGGCCACAATCACCAAACTGTGGAAAGAGCCAAGGTGCCCTTCAACAGACGAATGGATAAAGAAGATAGGGTACATATATCCAATGGAATATTACACCTCCATCAGAAAGGATGAATACCCAACTTTTGTAGCAACATGGACTGGATTGGAGGAGATTATGCTGAGTGAAGTGAGCCAAGCAGAGAAAGCCCAGTATCATATAGTTTCACTTACTTGTGGAGTATAAGGAGTAATATGGAGGACAGTAGGAGAAGGAAAGGAAATGGGAAGTGGGGTAAATCGGGAAAGGAGATGAAACATGAGAGACTTTGATCTGAGAAACAAACTGAGGGCCTTGGAGTAGAGAGGGTGGGGGATGGGCAAGCCTTGTGGTAGGTATTGAGGACCTGTACTGTTTGGAGCACTCTGTGTGGGGCATAAACAATGAATCTTGGAACACTGAAAATAAATAAATAAATAAATAAATAAATAAATAAATAAATAAATAAATAAGAAATTTTCACAGAGTAGAAAATAAGGAGTTAATGGAGAGTTGAGAAGAAATACATTGATAACTAGCACACTCTATTCCTTTAACTATTCAGTTTTCATATGCACCATTGAACACCTGTTTGAACTCCCATACATCAACAAAACAACCCATGTATTCACCTAACAAGGTATAGACCTCAGTCTTACAAGTGAATAAGTTCTTATCCTTTCTCTAGAATAAGGGAAAAATTAATTGCTTCTCAAATTCAGTCACAGTCAGACTGAATATTAGATATCCTGGAGACTAATTGTCGATTTAACCTGCAACAGGTTGGGAAGGGGAGAAAGGAAAATAATCATTGCACACAAATAAACGCATTTATTTCAAGCAAAGAAAAATGTGCAAAGGCACATTCTTTTTTTCTGTAATTGGTCATGAGGTCATAGTTGATATTCACTACTTCACTCTTCAATCCTTTACACATTTCCTTTACTTTCTGTCAGAATCTTAGTTGCTCTATGTTCTTTACCTAGTTGAGTAACCCAAATCTTCCTTCCTGAAAGGTTTAGGTTCTCAGTCATTCTGCCTTTTTCTTTTCTTTTCTTCTCCTTCTCTTCCTCCTCTCCCTTTCCCTCCTCTTCTCCTCCACCTACTACCCCTCCTCCTCCTTCTTCACTGCATTTCACTATCAATTATGAAAGTACTAAGAGGCGCTCTCAGAGAATTCCAAGTTACATACATAGTCATTTTTGTATTGTATAACAATAATCCAATTTCTTCTTGGTAATCTAGATCAATCACTCTACCCATTAAATTCATTCTCTCTCTCTTCCCTGTTGGTTCAGTGGCACAGGACCCTGAATGGGTCAGTTGAATCCAGTCCAGTAGAATCATTTTTATTCAATCTCATGGCACATTTCCAGGTAAACTAGATGATTTATAAAATACTGAATTTCACAAAAATTCATGGGATGGAAAGAAATACAGAACTGATATATCTCCTCTGTCCTTTTTCTTATCTTTTGCTGGTTCAAGTTCACTCACTGGGGCTTCAACTCTTCACATTTCCTGGTTGCTCCTCACATTACCTGCAGGCAACCATGTTACTGAACCCATATTTGGCCATCTTTGCTCAAAAGGCCAATACTCAAGAGACAAGTTTTGATGGGAAAGGAATAAGAGTTTTATTCAGGAAGCTGGCAAACTGGAGAAGGTGGACTCTTGTTCAAATGCCAAATCTAAGGTTTCAGCCTGGCCCAGAGATTTTTTTTTATTACATTATTTCATTTTTTTCAGTGTTCCAAGATTCATTGTTTATGCCCCACACCCAGTGCTCCATGCAATACATACCCTCAATACCCACCACCAGGCTCACCCATCCCCCATCCCCCCTTCCAAGATCCTCAAATTGTTTCTGAGTCCAAAGTCTCTCATGTTTCATCTCCCTTCCTGATTTACTCCAGTTCACATTTCCTTTCCTTCTCCTTCTGTCCTCTATATTACTCCTTATGCTCCACAAGTAAGTGAAACCATATGATATTTGACTTTCTCTGCTTGGCTAATTTCACTCAGCATAATCTCCTCCAATCCGGTCCATGTTGCTACAAAAGTTGGGTATTCATCCTTTCTGGTGGAGGCATAATATTCCATTATATATATGGACCATATCTTCTTTATCTGTTGGTCTGTTGAAGGGCACCTTGGCTCTTTCCACAGTTTGGCAATAGTTGGCCCAGAGATTTTTAGTGGTTTAATCAGCTAATGTAGTGCAATAGTCTGTGACATTTCTCAATTACATATGGACTCAATGATGCCAGCTACCGGTATCTCAGTGTTGAAGTATTGTGCAAAGAGGTCTCATTCCTTGGTTCCTGGGGGTTGTTCAAGAGTACTCTGTTCTTTCTGCAAAAGAAAGCAAGATCTACAGATGTGCAAAGGAGGTGAGTAAAGTCATTTGTGTGATCTTAAAGAAAAACATTTTGCTTAAAGATTGCTGAGCTACTCAGAAAGCTGCAGTGACTTCAGAAAACTTGCTGACCTTTGCGGCCTGGGGAAGTTCTGGTCCTTCATTCCCCAAGGCCAGTGGTCTGCAAATCTCAAAGAGAGTAAATTAGTTCTCCTTGGTCTGTATCAAGGGCCTTGATCAGCAAGCAAAGTGTGAGTTAACCTGAAGTGAGTTAACTCTTAAGCCCACTGGAGGGCTGTTACAACCATAAAGGAAGTTCCCAGGAGAAATGCTGCAGCATCCACAGCATGAGTCGGTGTTCATCCAGTGCTGTGTCTCAGCTTCCCAACCACAGCCTGCAGCCTTGCACATCTCCTGGAAAACTGGTGCACATGTAGAGAAAGCCCACTATTTTCACATTTTACACAAGACATCAAGGAAGCCTAGCTACGAAGTAGGAGGCAAAGTATTGTTCTTATGTCATGCCAGTGAGCAACATGGAAGACTCAAAACAATATGTCAGTGCTAGGATAAGGAGGCAGTGTATCATGATGGTGTGGCCCCTGCCAAGAAATTAGTAATAGATCTCAATGAGCCCCACCCCCTGCAGGGAAGATGAAAATCTCTCTTCTAATGGCATACAAGAATACAGGTGGTAATTGAGGATCTTCCTGAAATGTCTGCATTTGCTTCAAGCAGAAAACCATTCCTGAGAAAATACAGGAATGCACATAAACTGAGAAACTAAATATACAATCTAACATGGAGAGCGCATATAATACAACTCTGATCTACAATTCTCCAGGAATTCAAACCACAATTTCTGTCTACAACATTGGCTCAGAATGATGAAAACCTGGCCAGTGGCTATCAACTTCCCTATATTTTGCCTCATTTTCTAACTCAGGGCCAAACAAAGAAAGTTGAATATGATGTTCTTCAAACTTTTCACATAAGATCTTTCTCAGATTAACTTATTTCACTTAGCATAATATCCTCTAGTTCCCTCCACATTATTGCAAATGGTAAGATTTCATTTTTTTGATGACTGAGGGTGGCCAAGGGAGGATGGGGGGGTGGGATAACTGGGTGATGGACATTAAGGAAGGCATATGATGTAATAAGAACTGGGTGTTATATACAACTGATAAATCACTGAATTCTACCTCTGAAACTAATAATATGCTATATGTTAATTAACTAAATTTGAAAAAAATAAAATTAAAAAAATAAAAATAGAATTTAAAAAAATTACATTCTTCTCCTAGTTATACCACCTCCAGCTTCTCCACGTCAACAGCAATCAAAGTATGCTTGGCCCTTTTCCTTTTTCCCACTTCTCTGCTTGCCTTTGAGTCTCTGCCAAATACAAGAGATACTGGCTGGCTCTCTTGATATAGCAAGCTCTGAATAAATAGGCTCTATTCTCATGTAGATGGTCCTTGTTTATTTCTACAACTGGGTTTGGCATAGCTTTTTATCAAACAAATAAGCAAACAAGCAAATGTAACTTCTTACCATAACCTATAACCTATAACTTCTCTTTGCTTTTCATAAGGTCTTATATAACCCTACCATTACCTGTCTTTTATCCCCTACCTCCCTGTCCTTCATTAGACACCAGTCATACTGGCCTCCTTTCTCTTTGAACTCATCAAGCCGATATGCACCCAAAGTACTTTGATTTGTTGTTCCCTTTGCCTGGGATTCCCCACCATTCTCTTTCTCAGATTATTTTTAAGAGCAGTTTAAGATTCATAACAAAATTGAGGGGAAAGCCCAGATATGTCCCATATACTCCCCATCCGCACATATGCATAGCCTCCTTCATTATCAACATCTCCCAATACAGTGGTACATTTGATAAAAAGAGATGAACATCATAATCATCCTAAGTCCATAGTTTATATTAGGGTTCACTCCTGGTGTTGTACATTCTATGGATTTGAGCAAACGCATATCCATCACTATGGTAATCTCTGTGTTTCACCTATTTATCCCTTTACATCTTCCAACTCCTAGCAACCATTAATCTTTTCACTGTCTCCATAATTTTGCCATTTCTGAATGTCATACACTTGGAATCAGAGTATGTAGACTTCTCAATTGGCTTCTTTCATTCAGCGATATGCATTTAAGTTTCTTCACGTCTTTTCATGGCCTGGTAGCTTCTTTCTTTTCAGTACTGCATAATATTCCACCATCTGGATGTGTCACAGTTTATTTATCCATTTTCCTACTGGGGGATATCTTGGTTGCTCCCAAGTTTTGGCAAGTCTGAATGGAGCTGTTATAAACATTGTGGAGAGGATTTTGTGTGGACAGGCTTTCAACTTTTGGGGGTAAATACTGAGAGGCACAATTGCTGAATTGGGTGTAAGATTATGCTTAGTTTTATAATAAACTACTATAACATTCTCTAAAGTGACTGTACCATTTTGTATTCCCACTAGCAAAGTATGACTATTCCTCTTGCTCCACATTTTTGCCACCATTTCTTGGATCCTCTTCACCCATACCTTCCCCTTGTTTGTGTTTTTACTTCATTATGCCTCTGTTCTGTTACATTCTCCAAGAGGATATTTGCTGCGGAAGGTCATTGAGAAGATGTGACTGCCAGTTCACCTGTGAGTTGGACCCCAGTAATCAGAAGTTCCTCAATTCCTCTCCTGTTCTTGGAGCATGTATTCCACTTAACTTTTACACTTTCAGAGGCTGCTTTAAGGACATACATAGTCTTGGTTAATGATGTGGTATTAAGACCATGTGGAAAATATATATGACCAAACCCAGTTAAAGTTTCTATATAAACCTTTAGTATTGGTGGGTGGGTGTAGATATCTGCTCATTTTACAGTCACCCAAGACTAGCCTTATATGTAACTGTCCTTGCTTATTAAGCTTACCACCTACTAATCTTTAGTGGTCTGCCTCTTTCTTCAGTCTCTTTCTGCCTGCTATGTATATGGGAGCCTAGGAAACTCTAGAGGAGCATGTGAACTGATAATTTTCAAGCCAGCCAGGAGGCCAAAGAAACTAGCCATAAGAAGAAGGTATTCATAGGGGAAATCCTGAGTTGGCCATTGGCCTCTGTGTTGGGAGTGATGGCCTGTACAACATTCTTAATTATGTTCCCAGCCTTGGGAAAGGAGCATCTGCAGGGAAAATCCCAAGTTACTTGATGACTGTGTGGGGAGGAAATGACTTGTAAGTCACTGCATGAATATGACCCCACAAAACACTGGCTATTTTGAGGGGCTCATGTGAGGTACTGTGTATAACACACTGCCACAGGGAAGGGAAACAAATGGTTGTTGCAATGGACTGACCTCTACTGTAGAGAGTTTGGCTGGCTACTGATACCCCACTAAAGGATAAAATTCATCAGAAATTTAGATTTGAGTAATGTTCCATTGTACATATAGACCACATCTTCTTTACTCAGCCGTCAGAAAGGGTGAATACACAACTTTTGCATTAAGATGAATGGGACTGGAGGAGATTATGCTGAGTGAAACAGTCAAGCAGAGAAAGTTTCACTTACTTGTTGAACCTAAGGAGTAATACGGAAGATATTAGGAGAAGGAAAGGAAAAGTGAAGGCGGGGAATTGGAGGGGGAGACAAACCATGAGAGACTGTGGACTCTGAGAAACAAACTGAGGGTTTTAGAGGGGAAGGGGGTGGAGGTATGGGTGAGCCAGGTGGTGGGTATTAAAGAGGGCACGTATTGCATGAGCACTGAGTGTTATATGTAAACAATGAATCTTGGAACACTACATTAAAAACTATTAATGTATTGTATGGTGACTAATATAACACAATAAAAAATAAAAAGACGAAAAAAATGAGAATCAAAACCACAATGAGCTATCACTTCACACCTATTAGTATTGACTCTGGGAAACAAATGGAGAGTATTAAGGAGGGCAGCGATTGCATGAAGCACTGGCTGTTATACACAAGCAATGAATCATGGAACACTACATGAAAAACTAATGATGTACTGTATGATGAATAACATAGCACAATAAAAAATTTTTAAAAGAATGGCTATTATCAAAAAGACAAGAACTAACAAGTATGGCAGGATATGGAGAAAAAGGAAAACTTGGGTACTGTTGGCAGAAATGTAAATTGGTGCACCCACCATAAAAAAACAGCATGGAGTTCCCTCAAAAAAATTAAAAATAGAACTATATGAGCGAGAGTTGGGGGAGATGGCAGTGGAGTAGGAGGACTCTAGGCTCACCTCCTCCCACGAACACAACTAGATAACAATCAAATCATCCTAAGTGCCCCAGAAATTGACTGAAGACTGACAGAACAAACTCCACAACTAAAGGGAGAGAGGAGGCTACATTGAAGAAGGTAGGGAGTATGGAGACATGGTTCAGGGAAAAAAATGGATTGTGGATGCTGCAGAAGGAAGGGAGCCATAGTCACAGAAAAGGGTGGAAGAGAAAGAGGAGCACACAGGGGAATGTATGAGGAGAACATTTCCCCCAAAGCCTTTAGCTTAAAAAACAAGAGAGACTGAACTTCATGAGTTCATGGAACCAGTGGGGCTTAAAGCCTGGACTTTTGAAGGTGAGTAGGCTTGGCTGGTATAGAGCCCAGAGATAGAGCTGCTCCTGAAGAGAAGGCAGGCAAATAAACCAGGGGCAAACAGTGTGGAAACAGTGATCTGATGCACACATGGGGCACACAGTGAGGAGCTTATTCACTCTTCTTGTAGTATATCCTTAAAGAGGCAGTGTTCATGGAGGGAGCTCTCCAGGAACAAAGGAGCCAGTGGGTGCCATTTCCTTCCCACCACCTTAGCATAAACACAGAGCCACCTATGGGAAGCCCACTGACATGGGCTGCCTAACTTGCTAATACCAAAACCCACCCCCCTGCACTCTCACAGGATTGCCCTTCTCAGTCAAACTTTCCTCAGTCCCAGCACACTGGGCCTCTCCCCCAGGACACCAGCACAAATCCCTGCCCACACCACATCTCCTGAACAGAGAGTTCTGCAGGGCTTCAGTTCTAGTGGAAATGCTATCAGGTCCCATTTATCAAACAGAACAGAGCACACCAAGTTAAAATTGCTACATTAAGGCCAGGGACCAAACACTGCACACTGCAGGCAAGGGAACTTTCTGCAGATGACTGGCCTGAATGATAGAACAACCAAAACACAACAGCAGAGCACATCAAGCACACTCCAGAGACACTTCCTGAAGTGCCAGGCACTGGGCATTATGTGACCTCCTCTTCCTATGGCCATTACTTTCAGGAGCAGGAAACATACCTGGCTTTTCTAACAGAGAAGACAGAGACTTAGAGAAAAGGCCAAGATGGAGGAATGTATCCCAAATGAAATAACAAGATAAGGCCAGGGACAGAGATCTAACTGAAACAGATAAATGACATGCCTGGTGGATAATTTAAAGTAACAATCATAGGGATGTTTGTGGGCTTAAGAAGAATAGAAGATATCAGAGAGACCTTTTAATTTAAATTCAATTAATAAATATATAATGTATTATTAGTTTTGGAGGTACAGGTCCATGATTCATCAGTTGTATATAATACCCAGTGCTCATTACAACACATATCTTCCTTAATGTCTATCACCTAGTTACCCCATCCCCCACTTCCTAACCCTCCAGCAACCTTCAGTTTGTTTCCTATGATTCAGAGTCATTCTCTTTCTCTTTTTCTCTATTGTGTTATGTTAGTCTTGTGGTTTATCTCCCTCTCTGATTTCACTTTGTTTTATTTTTTCCTCTCTTTCCCTATGACCCTTGGTTTGTTTCTTAAATTACACATATCATTGAGATCATATAAATGCCTTTCTCTGGTTGACTTATTTTGCTTAGTATAATACCCACCAGCTCCATCCATGTCAATGCAAATAGCAAGAATTCACATTTTTTGAAGGCTGAGTCATATACCATTGTATATGTATACCACATCTTTATCCATTCAACTGTCAGCGGACATCTGGGCTCTTTCAATAGTTTGGCTATTGTGGACATTGCTACAAGGAACACTGGGGTGCAGGTGCCCCTTCAGATCACTACATTTGTATCTTTGGGGTAAATCTCTAGTATACAATTGCTGGGTTGTAGGGTAGATCTATTTTCAACTTTTTGACGAACATCCATACTGTTTTCCAGAGTGGCTACACCAGCTTGCATTCCCACCAAGAGTGTAAGAGTGCAAGAGTCCCACATCCTTGCAACATCTGTCATTTTTTAACTTGATAATTTCAGCCATTTGGGGGCGTCTGGGTGGCTCAGATGGTTAAGCGACTGCCTTCGGCTCAACTCATGATCCCGGAGACCCGGGATCGAGCCCCACATCAGGCTCCCTGCTCGGTGGGAAGCCTGCTTCTTCCTCTCTCATCCCCCTTGCTTGTGTTCCCTCTCCGGCTGTGTTTCTCTCTGTCAAATAAATAAAATCTTTAAAAAAAATTTTTCAGCCAGTTTGACTGGTGTGAGGTAGTATCTCATTGTGTGTTGTCTTGGTTTGTATTTCCCTCATGCTAAGCGATGTGGAGCATTTTTTTCATGTGTCTGTGTGTCTTCCTTAGAGAAATACCTGTTCATATCTTCTGCCCATTTCTTCATGGGATTTTTGCTTTCTGGTGTTGACTTTGATAAGTTCTTTATAGGACTTGGATACTAGCCCTTATCTGATAAGACATTTGCAAATATCTTCTCCCATTCTGTCATTGTTTTTGGTTTTGTTTACTGTTTTCTTTTCTGTGCAAAACCTTTTTATCTTTATGAAGTCTCAATAGTTCAGTTTTGCCTTTGTTTCCCTTGCCTTTGGGTACATGTCTAGCAATAAGTTTCTGTGGTCAAGGGCAAAGAAGTTTCTGCCTATATTCCCTTCTAGGATTTTGATGGATTCCTACCTCACATTTAGATATTTCATCAATTTTGAGTTTATTTTTGTGTACAGTGTAATAAAATGGTCATTTCATTATTCCACGTGTGGCTGTCCAATTTTCCCACCACCATTTGTTGGAGACTCTCTTTTTTACGTTAGGGTATTCTTTCTTGCTTTGTTGGGGATTAGTTCACTATAGAGTTGAGGGTCCATTTCTGGGTTCTCTATTCTGTTCCATTGATCTGTGGGTCTGGATTTGAACCAGTACCAAACTGTCTTGATGATTACAGGTTTGTAACACAACTTGAAGTCCAGAATTGTGGTGCCTCCAACTTTGCTTTTCTTTTTCAACATTCTTTTTGTTATTCAGGGTCTTGTTTTTATGAATGGCCAATCTAAAGCATTTATTTTCTTTTTTTTTATTGTTACTTAAATTTTTTTTTCAGTGTTCCAAGATTCATTGTCCATTCCCCACACCCAGTGCTCCATAGAATAGGTGCCCTCAGTACCCACCATCAGGCCCTACCATCCCCCCACCCCATTCCCTCCAAGACCCTCAGTTTGTTTCTGTGTCCAAAGTCTCCCTTGTTTTGTTTCTCTCCCTGAATTACCCTACTTCCCATTTACTTTCCTTCTCCTACTGTCTTCTATATTACCCCTTATGCACCGCACATAAGTGAAACCATGTGATACTTGACTTTCTCTACTTGGCTTATTTCACTCAGCATCATTTCCTCCAGTCCCATCCATGTTGCTACAAAATTTGGATAGTTATCTTTTCTGATGGAGGCATAGTATTCCATTGTATATATGTACCACATCTTCTTTATCCATTCATCTGTTGATGGGCACCTTGGCTATTTCCACAGTTTGGCGATTGTGGCCATTGCTGTCATCAACATTGGGGTACATATGGCCCTTCTTTTCATTACATCTGTATCTTTGGGGTAAATGCCCAGTAGTGTAATTGCAGGGTCATAGGGTAGCGCTATTTTTAATTTTTCTTTTAAGATTTTATTTATTTGACTCAGAGAGACACAGCCAAGAGGAAACACAAGCAGGGGGAGTGAGAGAGGGAGAAGCAGGCTTCCCATCAAGCAGGGAGCCCGATGTGGGACTTGATCCCGGGTCTCCAGGATCATGACCTGAGCCAAAGGCAGTTGCTTAACCAACTGAGCCACCCAGGCGCCCCTCTATTTTTAATTTTTTAAGGAATCTCCACACTGTTTTCCTAAGTGGCTGCACCAGCTTGCATTCCCACCAACAGTGTAATTTTGGGATTATTTGTTCCAGCTTTGTGAAGAAAGTTGATGGTATTTTGGTAGGGATTGCATTGAATGTATAGATTGCACTAAGTAGCATAGACATTTTAACAATATTTGTTCTTCCAACCCATGGTCATGAAATGTTTTTCCATTTTTTTGTGTTTTCCTCAATTGCTTTCACAAGTGTTCTATAGTTTTCTGAATACATATCCTATGCCTCTTCGTTTAGATTGATTTCTAGGTACCATATGTTTTTTGGTGCCATTACAAATGGGATAGATTTCTTGATTTGCCTTTCTGATACCTCATTTTTAGTGTATATAAATGCAACTGATTCCTGTGTATTGATTTTATATCCTGCCACATTTCTGAACTCCTGTATGAGATCTAGAAATTTTGGGGTGGAGCCTTTTTGGTTTTCCAAATAGAGTATCATGTCATCTGCAAAGAGTGAGAGTTTGACTTCTTGCCAATTTGGATGTCTTTGTTGTTGTTGTTGTCTTATTGCTGAGGCTAGAACTTCTAGTATTATGTTAAACCATAATGGTGAGAGGGGACATCCCTATCTTGTTCCTGACCTTAGGGGAAAAGCTCTCAGTTTTCCCCATTGAGAATGATGTTCACTGTGGACTTTTCTTACATGGCTTTTATGATATTGAGGTGTGGTCCCTGTACCTCTACACTGTGGAGAATTTTAATCAAGAAAGTCTACTGTAGGGGTGCCTGGGTGGCTCAGTCGTTAAGCATCTGCCTTCAGCTCAGGTCATGGTCCCAGAGTCCCGGGATCAAGCCCTGCATCAGACTCCCTGCTCAGTGGGAAGCCTGCTTCTCCCTCTCTCACTCTCCCTGCTTGTGTTCCCTTTCTCTCTGTCAAATAAATAAATAAAATATTTTTTTAAAAGTCTATTGTACTTTGTCAAGTGTTCTTTCTGCATCTATTGAGAGGATCACATGGTTCTTGTCCTTTTTTATACTAATGGAGTATATCAAACTGATTGATTTGTGGATGTTGAAGCACGTATGGAACCCAGGAATTAATCCCACTTGGTCATGGTAAATAATGCTTTTAATGTACTATTGGATCTTATTGTCTATTATCATGGTGGGAATTTTGACATCCATGTTCTTCAGGGGTATTGGTGTGTAATTCTCCTTTTTGGTGGGGTCTTTATCTGGTTTTGGGATCAAGTTAATGCTTGCTTCATGGAAAGAGTTTGAGAGTTTTCTTTCCATTTCTATTTTTTGAAACATCTTTAGAAGAATAGGTATTAGTTATTTAAATGTTTAGTAGGATTCCCCCAGGGACCCACTGGGCCCTGAACTTTTGTTTGTTGGGAGATATTTTTACTACTGCTTCTATTTCCTTGCTTGTTGTGGGTCTTTCCAGGTTTCTTAATTCTTCCCGTTTCAGTTTTTGTAGTTTTATACATCTCTAGGAATATATCCATTTCCTCCAGATTGCCTAATATTTTGGCACATAGTTGCTCATTATACATTCTTGTAATTGTGTTTCTTCAGTGTTGGTTGTGATTTTTCCTCTTTTACTCATGATTTTATTTATTCGGGTGCTTTCTCTCTTCTTTTTGATAAGTCCAGCCAAGGGTTTATCGATCTTACTAATTCTTTTTTTTTTTAAGATTTTATTTATTTATTTGACAGAGAGAAACACAGCTAGAGAGGGAACACAAGCAGGGGGAGTGAGAGAGGGAGAAGCAGGCTTCCCGCCGAGCAGGGAGCCCGATGTGGGACTCGATCCTGGGTCTCCAGGATCATGACCTGAGCTGAAGGCAGTCACCCAACCAACTGAGCCACCTAGGCGCCCCCGATCTTACTAATTCTTGCAAAGAACCACCTCCTAGTAATTGATCTGTTCTACTGTTCTTTTGGTTTCTATTTCATTGATTTCTGCTCTAATCTTTATTAATTCTTTTCTCTTTGGGGTTTAGGCTTTTTTGCTGTTCTTTCTCTAGATTCTTTAGGTGTAAAGTGAAGTTATGTATTTGAAACCTTTCTTATTGCTTGAGAAAGGCTTGTCTTTATGTACTTCCCTCTTATGACTGCTTTTGCTGTATTCCAAAGAATGTTGTGTTTTCATTTTCATTTGGACAGTTGTGTTTTCATTTTTTTCCATGAATTTTTTAATTCTTCTTTAATTTCCTATTTGAGCAATTCATTCTTTAGTAAGATGCTCTTTAACCTCCAAGTACTGATTTCTTTCCAAATTTCCAAACTCATACTTTAGTAAGATGTTCTTTGACCTCCAAGTATTGATTTCTTTCCAAATTTCCTCTTATGAGTCCCAATTTCAAAGCATTGTGGTCTAAAAATATGCAGGGAGTGATGCCAATCTTTTGGTACTAGTTGAAACCTCATTTGTGACCCAATGTGTGAGTCTGGAGACTGTTCTGGAGAATGTTCTGTGTGCACTTTAGAAGAATGTGTATTCTGTTGCTTTAGAACAGAATGTATGTTCTGAACATATCTGTGAAGTCCATCTGTTTCACTGAGTCAAACTTGTTTCCTTGTAGATCTTCTGCTTAGATGATCTGTCCATTGCAATGAGTGGAGTGTTTATGTGCCCTACTAGTATTGTAGGGCTAGTGTTACTATTGATGTGTTTCTTTAATTTTGTTACTAATTGTTTTATATAATTGGCTGCTCCCATGTTAGGGGCATAAACATTTACAATTGTTAGCTCTTCTTGTTGGATAGACACTTTAAGTATGATATAGTGTCCCTCTTATTCTCTAATTAAAGTCTTTGGGTTAAAATCTAATTTGGGACACCTGGGTGGCTCACTGGGTTAATGCCTCTGCCTTCAGCTCAGGTCATGATCCCAGGGTCCTGGGATCGAGGCCTGCATCAGGCTCTCTGCTTAGCAGGGAGCCTACTTCCTCCGCTCTCTCTGCCTGCTTCTCTGCCTACTTGTGATCTCTCTCTCTCTCTCTCTGTCAAATAAATAAATAATTAAAAAACGATGGGCGCCTGGGTGGCTCAGTGGGTTAAAGCCTCTGCCTTCGGCTCAGGTCGTGATATCAGGGTCCTGGGATCAAGGCCCGCATTGGGCTCTCTGCTCAGTGGGGAGCCTGCTTCCTCCTCTCTCTCTGCCTGCCTCTCTGCCTACTTGTGATCTCTCACTCTCTCTCTGTCAAATAAATAAATGAAATTTTTTAAAAAAATAATTAAAAAAAAGAAATCTAATTTGTCTGATATAAGGATTGCCAAACCAGTTCTCTTTTGATGTCCATTAGAATGACAAATGATTTTCCACTTCCTCACTTTATCTGGTGGTTTCTGGTTGTTGAGTTTGAGGAGTAATTTATAGATCTTGGATATCAACCCTTTGTCTGTACTGTCATTTGCAAATATCCTCTCCCATTCTGTAGGTTGCCTCTTTGTTTTGTTGACTGTTTCCTTTGCTGTACAGAACCTTTTTAGTTTGGTGACGTTCCAAAAGTTCATTTTCTCATTTGTTTCCTTTGACTTTGGAGACATATCTTTTTTTTTTAAGATTTTATTTATTTGACAGAGAGAAACACAGCCAGAGAGGGAACACAAGCAGGGGGAGTGAGGGAGGGAAAAAACGTCTTCCTGCCAAGCAGGGAGCCCGATGTGGGACTCGATCCCAGGTCTCCGGGATCATGACCTGAGCCGAAGGCAGTCGCTTAACCAACTGAGCCACCCAGGTGCCCCTGGAAACATATCTTGGAAGAAGATGTGCTGTGGCTGATGTCAAAGAGGTTACTGCCTCTGTTCTCCTCTAGGATTTTACAGATTCCTGTCTCACGTTGAGGTCTTTCATCCATTTCGAGTTTATCTTTGTGTGTAGCAAAAGAGAAAGGTTGAGTTTCATTCTTCTACACATAGCTGTCCAATTTTCCCAGCACCATTTATTGAAGAGACTGTCTTTTTTCCACTGGATATTTTTTCCTGCTTTGTCAAAGATGATTTGACCATAGAGTTGTGGGTCCATATCTGGACTCTCTACTCTGTTCCATTGGTCTATGTGTTTGTTTTTGTGCCAGAACCACGCTGTCTTGGTGATCACATCTTTGTAATAAAGCTTGAAATCAGACAATGTGATGCCCCCACTTCTGTTTTTCTTTTTCAACATTGCCTTAGCAATTCGGGGTCTTTTGGGGTTCCATATAAATTTTAGGATTGTTTGTCCCAGCACTTTGAAAAATGTTGGTGGAATTTTGATCAGGATGGCACTGAAAGTATAGACCAAAAAATGGGCAAGAGCCATGAAGAGGCACTTCTCCATAGAAGACATACAAATGGCTTACAGACACATGAAAAAATGTTCATCAACATTAGCTATCAGGGAAATTCAAATCAAAACCACATTGAGATACCACCTTATACCATCAGAATGACCAAAATTAACAGGACAGGAAACAACAAGTTCTTTTTAAATTTTTATTTCTGTAAATACTTTATACTTTTTTATTTTTGTCTCCTTTCATTGCACTTTATTTTATATATTTTCTTTCTTTCTTTATCTTTTTCTCTTTCTTTCTTTTTTATTTTGTGAACTAGTATCTTTAACAAACACACTGAAACACACACAAGGTCTAGGTTTTTTGTGTTTTTGTTGTGGTGGTGATGCTGTCTATAGCTGTTTTTCTTGGGTATTTTGTTTGTTTTTATTCCTTCTTTTCTTTTCTGGACAAAATGATGAGATGGAGAAATTCACTCCAAAAGAAAGAACAGGAGGTAGTACTCACAGATAGGGACTTAATCAATACAGATATAAATAAGATGTCTGAACTAGAATTGAAAACTATTATAAGGATACTAGCTGGGCTTAAAAAAAGATAGAAGACACTAGAGAATCTCTCACTGTAGAAATAAAATAAATAAATAAAACCTAGTCAGGAGGAAATTAAAAATGCTAATACTGGGGCACCTTGGTGGCTCAGTTGTTAAGTGTCTGCCTTTGGCTCAGGTCATGATCCCAGAGTCCAGGGACTGAGCCCCACATCAGGCCCTCTGTTCAGTGGGAAACCTACTTCTTCCTCTCTTACTCCCCCTGCTGTGTTCCCTCTCTAGTTGTGTTTCTGTCTGTCAAATAAATTTTTAAAAATCTTCTTTAAAAAAATGCTAATACTGATGTGCAGTCCCAAGTGGAGGCCATAAAAATAAAGATAAATGAAGCAGAAAAGTGAATTAATGACCACAATGTTCCCAAAAGTAGACTTATGAAACCCAGAGAGTCCATAAACCAAAATCATATTGGTATTACAGGAGTCCCAGAAAATGAAGAGCAGGAAAGGGGGAAGAAAATTTATTTGAACAAATTATAGCTGAGAACTTTCCTAATCTAGGGAAGGAAACAGGCATTCACATCAGGAGGTGCAGAAAATGGCCCTCAAAATCAACAAAAACAGGCCAAATCCTAAACATATTATAGCAAAATTGAAAATTGCAAAGATAAAGAGAAAATCCTGAAAGCAGCTTGAGAGAAGAGTTCCTTAACCTACAAGGATAGACACAAAAGGCCAGCAGCAGGCCTCTCCACAGAGACATAGCAGGTCAGAAAAGACTGGCACAATATAGTCAGCGTGCTAAATAGGAAAATATGCAGCAAAGAACACTTTATCCAGCAACGTTATTGTTCAGAATAGAAGTAGAGATAATGATTTCTAGGACAAAGAAAAACTAAAGGAATTTGTGAATACTAAACCAGCCCTACAAGAAATATTAAAGGGGATCCTTTGAGCAAAAAGAGAGACCAAAACTAACAAAGACCAAAAAGGAACAGACACAATCTACAGAAACAGTGACATTACAGGTAATACAATGGCACTAAATTCATTTATTTCAATAATTACTCAGTGTAAATAGACTTAATGCTCCTATCAAAAGGCATAGAATATCAGAATGGATTAAAAAAACAAGATCCATCACTATACTACTTACAAGAGACTCACTTTAGACCCAAAGACAACTTCAGATTGATGGTGAGGGGGTGAACAATTTATCATGCTAACGGACATCAAAAGAAAGCTGGGGAAGCCATCCTTATATCAGACAAATTAGATTTTAAGCCAAAGATTGTAGTAAGAGATGAAGAAGGATAGTATATCATAATAAATGGGTCTATCCAACAGGAAGAGCTAACGATTTTAATTACTTGTGCCCCTAACTTGGGAGCAGTCAAATATATTCATAAATCAATGACAAACCAAAGAAACTCATTGATAATAATACAATACTAGTAGAGGACTTTTGCACCCCAGTCACAGCAATGGACCGATCATCTCATCAACAAGGAAACAAGGGCGGCTTTGATTGACACAATGGGCTAGGTGGACTTCACAGATATATTCAGAGCATTCCACCCTAAAGCAACACCCTAGATAGACTTATCAAAAAGAGAAAGGACCCAAATAAATAAGATCATAAATGAAAGAGGAGAGATCACAACCAACACCAAAGAAATATAAACAATTCTGGAGCAATACTATAAGCTATTATATGCCAACAGATTAGGCAATCTGGAAGAAATGGATGCATTCCTAAAAACATACAAATGACCAAAACTAAAACAGGAAGAAATAGAAAACCTGGATCATCTCATCTTGGACAACAGCGTAGCCAGGTGCGCCAGAGGGGCGGTGGGCACAACCTACACAGCTCCGCACCACAGAGGCTGCAGGGCCCAGGCTGCTCGGGGTCGGTCATGGGGAAGAAAACTCCTGGGCACAGGCCGGCTAGTCTCAGGCCTCGCGTCTAACCCAGGTCGTATCAGGCATCACCACACCCTGGCCTGGGGCCACACCACGCCCCCCACCTCCACAGCCTGGCCCAAGAAGGTGTGCAGCAGCCGCTCTGCCTCCACCATGCCTTTACAGCGCTCCCAGGCGCCAGCGGCCAGCGCTTGCTCTGGCCTACATAGGCCCCCAGGAGTCCCAGGCGCAGGTCAGGGTCGCTGGGCTCCAGGTCCGCATTTAACGGCTGCTCTGAGCCCAGCATCATGCTCTGCTGCCAGAGGCTGCCAATTCCCTGACAGCACATTCACTGCTGGGACTCCCGCCTCTGCTCCCCTCCTATTGGGCACGAGACTCCTGGCCCCGCCCCTCCCATCCACACAAGATACTTTGCTGGAAAGAACAACACAGATCCAGGATTGGCAAACTATGGTCTGTGGCCAAATCTGACCAGCACCTCTTTCAGAAATAAAAGTTTTGAGGAAAGAGGGGCAACATGGCAAAAAGCAGGTAATCCCATTTCAAAGCATCCCCTGAAGTGAGCTGAATACCTGCAAAAACACTGAAAAAACTCTGTGAGCACCCAGGAAATCAGCCTGAAATGTAGTATTTCACACTTCCAGATCTCTGCGGGGGAAGAAGAGCATCAGCAAAGAGGTAAAGTGGAGTGAGAATGCTCGAGTGATATCCAAAGACAAAGGGACGTGGGGGGAGGGAACCACAGAAGCAACCATTGGAAAGCAATACCCCAGCATAAAAGTGCTCTGTGTTTGGGGAACAACAGCAAATGATGGTCTGATTAAAAGCAGGCAAAAACAGAGAGCCTGGGAGGCAACCCTTGACACCGTTGACTGGCGGATAGAAAGCGCTCCCCAGTGCCGGGTGAGGGAACACAGCGGAGCAGAGTATCTTTAAAACCGCCACGTTTTTATGCCACTTTTTTTCTGCCCCTGAGCCAGGCGCGCGCAACCCGCAAGGGAGGTGATTCTGCGGACTTGTATGCAACCTGTGGGACTGTGGGATCCTAGTCCCTCCTGCGTGGGTGTGCACTACAGAGACTCTCTGGGCAGAGACAAGGTCGCATGACCCAAAATCAGTTGCGGTTTCCATGGCACGGGAGCGAAAAGACAAGTGGGGGCTTCGGGCGCCATTATGACCAGCGGTTGCAGGTGTGCCCAGTTGTGACAAGCACCCAAAGGGGAAGATACAGGGAGAGGCTTTGAGCCCTGCACCATCTTGAGGGTTGCTAGCTGAGGGCTCTCTCTGAGACGGAGGTCTGGGTGTGGACATCTTGCTCTGGCCTGACTTTCTAAAAAGCAGCCAAAAGCCACAAAAGAACAAATCCTCCAGAAAACAAAAGCCTGAAAACCTGGTTGCCATGGAGCCCAGCCCCTAGGAAGGGGGCAGAGAGACTCAACCCAGCAACAGCGGGCAGGCCCCTCCCCCAGAAGGCAAGCCAGAAGAACAAGAGGACAATTCCAAAGGGTCTCCATAAAACCCCCAAATCAGGGAAGAAGCAATATATTAAACTCCTGGTGCTACCTCAAAAGCTGTATGCTTTATAGATACAGCTTTTAACTTTATTTTCTTTTTTAACTTTTTTCTATTTTTATTTTTAAAGTTTTCACTTTAAATTTACTATTCATTCTCACAGTTTTTGTTCTTCTATTTTTTTAACCCAGTTATTATTACAACGTGATACTTAATACAACACTCCATAATAACTTTTTACCTTGAAATTTTTTCAAACACATACCTGTGTTTTTTGTTGTTGTTGTTGTTGTTGTTATCGTTGCTTCTTTTGTTTGTTTTTTTTTCATTTTTTCTCTCTTCTTTCCTTTACTTTTTCTTTTAAATATACATATAGTTATAAGCTTCAAAGTAATCCTTCATTCCTATTGAACACTACCCCATATACAAACCAGTTTTAATCTCCCTGTATCTTTAGAAAATGGACTCCTCTAACAATAATAACAAGACACACTCAGGAGGATCTGAAATACTTTCCTTGCCCACAAGGAGGGTACCCATTGACCTTCCCATTCTATTCTTCTGTCTGTTTCTGTATAATTGGTTTTGCCTTTATAATATATAAATACTGGTCTTGGGGGTCATTTGGGTTGGGCTTAGCTTTTAGATCTCTTCTACTTTCTTTTGCTCTTGATGATCTTTTTCTTTACTCTGTTGGAGTTTTGTACTATATAAATCCTACCATTGGGGTCCATTCTGGCTGGATTTCTCCTTGCTGTTTCTCTCTTTCTCTCTATTTTTTCTTTCTTCTTCCTTTTTGGTGGTGACTTCTGATTGATCCAAAAACTTCCAACAAGAAACTCACCTGGATAGTGGTTAATATATTCAGCTGTACATCCCCTCAACCACCCCTCACCAAAATGACTCAGGAGGAACAACCAACAGAAGAAAAAACCCAGAGACCGCAACCCCTGTCACAGAATTACTGGAAATGAACATAAACAATATGACATAAATGGAATTCAGGGTAGCAATCATCCAAGCAATGGCTAAGTTGGAAAAGAACATTAGTGGCAAGATAGAAGGTGTTAGGACAGAAGTGAAAGCCGAACTGGCAGAGGTTAAAAAGGCTATTAATGAGATCCAATGAAATTTAAATACACTAACAACTAGGGTAGGTGAAGCTGAATTTCGTATTAGTGATTTAGAAGACAGACGGATTAAGAAGGAGGAGCAAGAGAAGTCTTGGAACGAACAGAAAAATCCCATGAAAATAGAATTAGAGAAATAAATGATGCCATGAAACGCTCCAAAATCATAATTATTGCAATCCCCGAAGGAGTTAAGACAGAGAGAAGCCTAGAAGACATAGTTGAACAAATCATGGATGAAAATTTCTCTAATCTGGGGAATGAAACAAGTGTTCATGTCCTAGAGGCAGAGAAGAAACCCCCCGAGATCAAGGAGTCTAGAAAAACCTGCAAGTACATAATTTTGAAATTCATGTATCATAAAATTAAAGAATATGTCTTAAGGGCAGCTAGGGGGAGGCGATCCCTTATGTACAGAGGGAGAACCAGCAGAATAAAGTCAGACCTATCCACAGAAACCTGGCAAGCCAGAAAGGGCTGGAAAGACATATTCAGGAAATTACATGAAAAAAATATGCAACCAAAGATAATGTACCCAGCAAGGTTGACTTTCAAAATGGAAGGAGAGATAAAGAACTTACAGGACCGCCAAAGCCTAAAAGATTATACAACCACCAAGCTAGCACTACAAGAAATATTAACGAGTTCTATAAAAGAGAAAAGAACCCAAGAATGACACAGAACAGAAATTGACAGAGGTAATCTATAGAAACATGAACTCCAGAGGCAGCATGACAAAAATAAAAATGTATCTATCAATAATGACTCTCAATGTGAATGGCCTAAATGCTCCAATAAAATGGCACAGGGTTGCAGACTGGACAAAAAAACAGGACCCATCCATATGCTGTTTACAAGAGACACATTTTGAATCTAAAGACACTTCCAGATTGAAAGTGAGGGGATGGAGGATCATCTTTCATGCTTCAAAAGACCTCAAAAGAAAGCCAGGGTAGTGATTCTCATATCAGACAAATTAGATTTTAATCTAAAGACTGTAGTCAAAGACACAGAAGGACACTACATCATTTTCAAAGGGTCTATACATCAAGAAGATCTAACAATTGTAAATATTTATGCCCCCAACATGGGAACAGCCAACTACATAAACTAACTGGTAAGCAAAATAAAGAGTCATATAGACACAAATACATTAATTGTAGGAGATCTTTTTTTAAAAAAGATTTTTTAATTTATTTGACAGAGAGAAACACAGCCAGAGAGGGAACACAAGCAGGGAGGGGTGAGAGAGGGAGAAGCAGGCTTCCCGCCGAGCAGGGAGCCTGATGTGGGGCTTGATCCTGGGTCTCCGGGATCATGACCTGAGCCGAAGGCAGTTGCCCAACCAACTGAGCCACCCAGGCGCCCCAATTGTAGGAGATCTTAACACACCACTCTCAGCAATGGACAGATATCTAAACAGAAAATCAACAAAGAAACAAGAACTTTGAATGACACATTGGACCAGATGGATCTCATAGATATATTCAGAACATTCCACACTAAAAGAGCAGAATACTCATTCTTCTCAAGTGTACATGAAACTTTCTCCAAAATAGACCACATACTAGGTCACAAATCAGGGATCAACTGATACCAAAAGATTGAGATTATCCCCTGCATATTCTTGGACCACAATGCCTTGAAACTGGGACTCAACCACAACAAAAAGTTCAGAAGAAAATCAAACACTTGGAAGCTAAAGACTATCCTGCTCAAGAATCTGTGGATCAATCAAGAAATCAAAGAAGAACTGAAACACTTCATGAAAACCAATGAGAATGAAGATACATCGATCCAAAACTTATGGGATACAGCAAAGGCAGTCCTAAGGGGGAAATTCATAACCATCCAAGCCTCACTCAAAAAAATTGAAAAATCCCGAATACACCAACACTCATTACACCTTAAAGAACTGAAAATCAACAAAAAATTAAACCAACCCCTCACACAAGACGGGAAATAATTAGGATTAGAGCAGAGATGAATGAATCAGAAACTAGAAATACAGTAGAACACATCAACGAAACTAGAAGCTGGTTCTTTGAAAGAATCAATAAGATCGATAAACCAGGGCGCCTGGGTGGCTCAGTGGGTTAAAGCCTCTGCCTTCAGCTCAGGTCATGATCTCAGGGTCCTGGGATCGAGGCCCGCATCGGGCTCACTGCTCAGTGGGGAGCCTGCTTCCTCCTCTCTCTCTGCCTGCCTTTCTGCCTACTTGTGATCTCTCTCTCTGCAATAAATAAAGAAAATCTTTAAAAAAAAAAAAAAGATCGATAAACCATTGGCCAAGCTAATCCAAAAGAAAAGGAAGAAGACCCAAATGAATAAAATTATGAATGAAACAGGAGAGATCATGACTCACACAAGGAAATAGAAACAACCATCAAAAATTACTATCAACAATAATATGGAAATAAGTTTAACAACCTAGAAGATATGGATACATTCCTAGAAACCTAGAAACTTCCAAGACTGAAACAGGAAGACATTGACAATCTGAATAGACCTATATCTAGTAACGAGATTGAAGCAGGGATCAAAAATCTCTCCAAAAACAACAGTCCAGGACCAGATGGATTCTCTGGGGAATTCTACCAAATATTCAAAGAATAAATAACACCTATTCTCCTGAAGCTCTTACAAGAAATAGAAACGGAAGGAAAACTTCCAGACTCTCTCTATAAAGCCAGCATCACTCTAATCCCCAAACCAGACAAAGTACCCATCAAAAAGGAGAATTTCAGACCAATATCTCTGATGAATATGGATGGCAAGATTCTCAACAAGATCCTTGCCAACAGGATCCAACAATACATTAAAAAGATTATCCACCATGACCAGGTGGGATTCATTCCAGGGATGCAAGGGTGGTTCAACACTCGCAAATCAATCAATGTGATAGAACAAATCAATAAGAGAAGAGAGAAAACCACAAGCTACTCTCAATTGATGCAGAAAAGGCATTTGACAAAATACAACATCCGTTCCTGATCAAAACTCTCCAAAGTATAGGGATAGAGGGAACATTTCTCAACCTCATAAAATCTACCTACAAAAAACCCACAGCAAATATCATCCTCAATGGGGAAAAACTGACAGCCTTTCCTCTGAGATCAGGAACAAGGCAGGGATGCCCACTCTCAGCACTACTGTTCAACATAGTGTTAGAAGTCCTAGCAACAGCAATCAGGCAACAGAAACAAATAAAAGGTATCCAGCTTGGCAAAGAGGAAATCAAACTCTCTCTCTTTGCAGACGGCATGATACTCTATGTGGAAAACCCAAAAGACTCTACCCCCAAACTACTAGAACTCCTACAACAATTCAGTAATGTGGCAGGATACAAAATCAATGCACAGAAATCAGTTGCATTCTTATACACTAACAATGAAAAAATAGAAAGGGAAATCAGAGAATCGATTCCGTTTACTATAGCACCAAAAACTATAAGATACTTAGGAATAAACCTAACCAAAGAAGTGAAGGATCTGTACTCGAGGAACTACAGAACACTCATGAAAGAAATTGAAGAAGACACAAAAAGATGGAAGAACATTCCATGCTCATGGATCGGAAGAATAAACATTGTCAAAATATCTATACTGTCCAGAGCAATCTACACTTTCAATGCCATTCCGATCAAAATTCCACCAACATTCTTCAAAACGTTAGAACAAACAATCCTAAAATTTATATGGAACCAAAAAAGACCCCGAATAGCTAAGGAATTGCTGAAGAAGAAAAGCAAAGCTGGGGGCATCTCATTACCTGACTTCAGGCTTTATTACAAAGCTGTGATTACCAAGACAGCATGGTACTGGCATAAATAATGTTATTTTAAAAAGGCATTTGTGGAATCTGCCAACGGCTTATATCTGAACCTAGAAAAATACTTCTTTGTATCATTAATTAGAGTAATTATTAGGATTAAATGCCTCTTTAAAATTTCAGTTACATGGGCCTAGTTTTAAATTTATGTCTGACTAAAGCCAGAAAGAACAGCAGAAGAATTTCTCTTTAAGATGACTTTGATGAATACTGTTCTGGAGAGATTTTTCCAAATGAAGAAGGAGAGAGAAAATTAAACATATTCCATATATTAAACCATCCCTTAGTACCTCAAAAACATGAAAAACCTGTCACCACTTCCTTTTATTTCAGACAGAAAATTGATTTTTTATGAGTTTTATGAAAATTTATTATTAAAGCCACAAAAATGCTTTCACTTTTAATATTTGTCAGAATGATGAAATGATGTACCAGTGACAAATACAGAATAAGCACCAGTGACAAAGAGTAAAAAGGAGAACTTCAGGAAGCCCTTATCCCTTCATTTCAAGAACAATGAACTTTTATATTTTATAACAGCAGTTGGTTCTGAAAGTGTTCCATATCCTTTCATTTTTGTTGCAGCATTGATTATCTTATTTTTCCCATTTTTTGATCAATTTCTTTTTTTTGTCTTGTGTGCAAGAAGTGATTACAGGGTATTTTGGGGCTGTCTTTTTGAGAAAAGCTTGTCAGTGTCTCCAGGTATCTGCCACCAAACTGTTTCTTGAACTGTGACATCTCAGTCACTTCTGAGCTCACTCCTGCAGCCTGGAGGAGCCTGGAGTGAATTATACCGATAACAAGTTCTGTTCAATAGGGATTTCCTACGGGGTTAGTTACTTCAACTTGAAAAACAATTTCCCATTTGCTTATTCTAAATATATCACTCAAAAAATATATATCACTCACCTTTCCTTCTGAGGCAATTATTAAAAGATAGAAAGCCTTTTTTGGTTCTTGAGTTTTTGTAGTCTTAAACACCAACACTAGATGTTATTAGTCATACATATTTGTTCATGACTTTTTGGAGTAGAAATAAAATGATAAATTGGCTATGATTTGGTAAATGTGAGCTAGACACATAGTTCTGATTGTACACACGTTTTCTTTGTTTGATCATTGATATATTTTCAGGGGTGGTATTCAGTAAGTAGGGGCTCATAACTAGCTTTTTATGTCCCTCAACCATGGAATCTTTACCTCACTTTTGGTTTCCATAAACCTGCTTTGACACCACTGAGTCTATGGATATCAACAGATTTTAATAAAGCATGCACTTGGAGTATTAATAACTACGTAGATATTCATGGCTGAGTCCACACATATAAGACTGAACATTTTTTTCAATGAAAGTTTGCATAACAAGGAAAATTATTTCTGAAGACCTTTTGTTATTTGTTTAATCTGTCATTCTAAGATATAAATTTAGTGGTACAAGATAAAAAACTCTAAGTCAAGAACACGAATCCTTGAGTGGGTGGAGGCAGGGCCAACTTTTCCTATTATTTACTCATTCAACAGATACCTATGGGAAATTTAATATGTGCCAAGAGCTGTCCCAGGTACTGGGAATACAACATGAACAAACCAAGCAATCTCCCTACTCTTATTTAGGATAAAATGTCTCTTGCTACAATGTTCCTAGTTCGTTGAAAATAATATCAGTTCTTCTGATTCTAATAGGTGGGTAGGAAAGTAAAAATGAAATGGTATATATGGAAAATACAGAACAAAATGTAAATGCAAGACATGATCTTATCCCTAGAGATCAGTAGACTCTTAGTTCCCCTTGCAAAACCATTCCTGAATAACTGATGAGAGTTCTCTTTTCCTCCCAGATCCCCACAACTCTGAAATGCTAAGTGAACTGCATAAACCTTTAAACCATAACAATATTTTTTTAAGCCACCTATAGAGGTTGTCATGAAATGCTTAACACGTTTTGGGATGGCTTCTGGGTTGTGGAATGTCTGTATCACTCTGTTGCTTCTGTCATCGACATCTTTTAAGATGAAGCTGGCAAGCCAAGGAGGGCAGTTACCTGGGACCTGGTAAGTTGATTATGGCCCATGAAGTCAAGATCACACTTTGGTCTCTGACCACTATGGGTCTGAAAGGGGATGAAATAAATACCCTGGAATATCCAGTCAGTTTAGACAAAAAGTGTATATAATGTTTAAAAAATGAAAGTCCCAAAATAAACACAAAAACTCTAAGAAAATTGAGAGTACATGGTAGTGGAAATCTACTTGACAAACTTGTCAGGACAGGTACACAGGTGTGCCAAAGAGTAACTGTCCCCTCAAAGATGCAGGATGCATAACATTAATACAGTAAGTTATTTTTTTTAAGATTTTATTTATTTATTTATTTGACAGAGAGAAATGAGAAACACAGCTAGAGAGGGAATACAGCAGAGGGACTGAGAGAGGGAAAAGCAGGCTTCCCACCGAGCAGGGAACCCAATGTGGGGCTTGATCCCAGGACTCCAGGATCATGACCTGAGCCGAAGGCAGACACTTAACAACTGAGCCATCCAGGAGCCCCGACAGTAAGTTATTCTATATGAAAGCACATTATTATATTAAAATATTTCAAAGAATTTTACATTGTCTGTATTCGGATTTCATACTAGTTAGACATTTTTACAAAATTAAAGGTAATAATGTAAGACAGTGAAAATACCTATAGAGAGTTTACAAGTTAAGTTCTATGTTTTGGAGATATGATTTTAACAGGATTATGAAGTCCCAGCTTCTTTCAAAGAAGGGCAAAGGTTTAAAGAAACATCATGCAGAACAAAAATCAAAACAAATTATAAAAAAGTAGAAATTGCACTTAGATTGCTACCTAGAATTTGCCAGCGAAATGGCCAAATTAAAAAATAAAAAAAACAACTTTGTATGTTAATAGTGACATGCACACATGCAACTGATACAATAAACAATCTTGTATCCAAAGGCAATTCTTAGTCAAATAGAATGAACTCCTATATATGATTCAAAAGACAACTTTAGAAATACAAATGTCATCTTGTGGAAAGTAGTAATTTTCTCTCTAATTTGAACAAAAAGCTTGCTTTTTGAAGCAGGAGAGACAAAATAAGATCTTTTTTAATTGCAAAACATACTTATGACAGATAATATGGGAAATATATTAAATAAAAGATAAAAATCACTCTTATGTTCAACAGCAGAAGGAGACATGCTCTGTTGTGGGATAATTTTTCAACATGCATTCAATTATATATGCTGTTCTTCATTTAATACTAAACATAGGGCGAATATCTCTTCTTATTTCTACTACTGCCTTCCAAAATTATAAAGAGAAAGGTGTTCTTTCTTTACATATGACCTTTACGGAGATGTCCTTGGTAGTCACTTGATGACCATAGCACACACTTCCAAAAGCACTTCACATTCCCAGATGCAAAGTGCAAAGGTGACATCAGGTCTCTGCATGTCCTTCTGTATTATTCTTAATAAAGCATCACTGGCTTAGGCATGTATAAATATCCAGCATGAAGTATGAGCTTAAAACCTTATTTCTCTAAGCCTATTTAGAAAAATGCTTGGTTAAATTAAACTGTAAAGTTTAGAAAATTATGAGTCTGTTTTTCTACATCATGTACTAACAATTCATACTTTTGCGTAAAATGCTACAAATCAGATATTTTAAATTTCTGAAACAATTTCCTTGAAAATCACTACTTGCCTTCTTAACCTCTGATTTTTAAAAGTCCTATTGCAGAAAGAAATTGTGTTTGAGAAAGGAAAAGATGAACGAATCTTTATTTGTTCCTCAATAGAGAGTGAGATTTTGATTCTCAATCTCTGATTGAGATTTCTTTTTCTCTTCACATTTTCTAATTTTGTATATTTTTTATCTAATTAAAAGGTTTTTTAGTAGCTCTTTGCTTTAGAGATAAAAATGGCTGAAAATTTTCCATTCATTGTAATTGAGAAATGATGACATTTTACTTTAGTGTAATAAAAGTATAATCTAATAAAATACTATATTTTAATATTTTTACTAAAAAATAGGTAAATAGAATTTTTCCCTCAAAAATAAGGTTTTAATTTGTATAAAATAACTAGTGTTTCAAGAACATGTTGAAAAAGTATAAGACTACATAGTTAGGTGGTACCAAAATGCAATTTTTATTCAATTCTGGCCAGACACTGCTTACAAAGATAAATGTCATTACTCCAGTCAGACCCAAGGTAAAAAGACAGATGACCCAGAGGTAGTAATATCACGAATGAGTCATTGAAAAAAATAACCTCTCATGAAAAGTTTGCACAACATTTCTAGGAAACCATTCCTGAAAAGTTGCTAAACTTATTTTCAATTAAAACAATGGAATGTTAACTAAAATATAAAGCCATTAACTCAGTCTCCCCACTACAAAGATTGTTCCTATGACCTCTGAGAAATTAAACCCTCAAACTTCCAATTAGACTTGTTATAGATTTTTGAGGTGATAATCATGGATAAATATTTGTTTAAGCCTCCATGAAAATGGATATAAAACCTAATTTAGGGGCACCTGGGTGGCTCAGTTGGTTAAGCAACTGCCTTCGGCTCAGGTCATGATCCCGGAGATCCGGGATCGAGTCCCACATCAGGATCCCTGCTCGGCAGGAAGCCTGCTTCTCCCACTCTCAATCCCACTGCTTGTGTTCCCTCTCTGGCTGTGTTTCTCTCTGTCAAATAAATAAAATCTTTTAAAAAAATTAAAAAAAATAAAAACTAATTTAAAAAAAATGTAACCTGTGCTATAATTAAGTGGGCAAAGTTAAGAGAGAGAGAAAGGGGGGGGTAAGCACAAGACAACAGAGCAAAGAGAGAATATTTTCAGTGTGGGAACTGTAGGGAGAAGAAAATATAATAATGTAATGGAAATGTGTTTTCATAATGGTATACTTTTTTGCTTAACACCACAGAGTATGTCAAGATTAAGGGCATTTAAATGTGGTCTGGGGGTATTTTAAAATAGTGATAATTACTCAACATGAAGAATTTAGAAAATACAAGCAGACATAGAACAGAAAATTAAAATTACTCATACTCTGCACCAAGCAGGTATAAACCCTATGAACATTTTGGTCTGACAGAAAATTGTTTTCAGTGGGCAGCTGGCAGGTATGTATAGTGTAGGAGTGGACTGTGGACTCTGGGTGTGCTTACCCAATCATTTTTCCCTTTCTGCCTGTGTAAATATAAATGTTGTTCATAATTAGGATCTTACCATGTTCTACTTATTCCATGAAATATTAGTATTCTCTTCTATTAATAAGAGTTAAAGGGTACCTGGGTGGCTCAGTCGGTTATGTGTCTGCCTTTGGCTCCAGGTCATGATCCCAAAGTCCTAGAATTGAGTTCAGGTAGGCTACTTGCTCAGTGGGAAGTCTGCTTCTCCCGCTCTCCCTGCCCCTCCCCCTCACTCATGCTCGCGCGCAAGCGCTTTCTCTCTCTCTCTCTTTCTCTCTGTCAAACAAATAAACAAAATCTTAAAAAAAAAGAGTTATAATTCTATTACATGGATGTTCCGTGGTTTATTAACCATTCTTCATTGGGCTCATTTTTCATCTTTAGGGGTATTTTATTACATTGATTTTATTTTCTATATTTCACAAAGAATGCATATTTATTATAGAAAAGTTAGAAAATACATGAAAGAAGAAAATCTAAATACTCAACATTTTTTTTTAAAACTGGTTTTTATTTTTATTTATTTATTAGATTTTTATTTATTTATTTGACAGAGAGAAACACAGCCAGAGAGGGAACAGAAGCAGGGGGAGTGAGAGAGGGAGAAGCAGGCGTCCTGCCGAGCAGGGAGCCCGATGCGGGGCTCGATCCCGGGTCTCCGGGCTCATGACCCGAGCCAAAGGCAGTCGCTTAACCAACTGAGCCACCCAGGCGCCCCAATACTCAACATTTTAAAACCCAGTGATAACTGGTCACCTCATTTTGGTTTAGAAGGCTTCAGTATTTCTTCCTGTTCAATTATAACAAATAAATATGTCTATTTTTTTCTTTCTTTTCCTTTTTTTTTTACAAATATTCTGTTCTATCCTACATTCTGCCCTATAACTTTTTTAAACCTGATAATGTACATAAATAATTTATTAAACAGAACACATTTGTCTAAATGAGCTCCAGAAATATTATACCAATTTCAAGTCCCACCAAGAGTTTGTTTTTCCACATCAATAGCTATTTCAAGTTTCTTTCTAAAGTCCGTCAATCCAATAGGTAAAAGATATTCTCTCCGAAATACGAATTTGCAATTATTTGGTTACCAAACATTGAACATTTTTTATATATTTAATGACCATGTCTATGCCTCATATTTTCAAATTTCCTTTCAAATATATTTTACTACTCAGTTTTTTATAAGGAATTTGTATAAATTATATATATACACACATGCATACTATCAATGCATAAGGTTGCATTCATTGCAAAAACTTCCAATTTGTCTTTGATCATTTGTCCTGATGGCTTTTGTTATATAGTAATTCTTACTTTTAATATAGGAACAACTATTAGTCTTTTTTCTGTGACTGCATCTTGTTTAAGAAACTTTCTTTAGGGGCACCTGGATGGCTCAGTCCGTTAAGCGTCTGCCTTCTTCTCAGGTCGTGATCCTGGGGTCCTGGGACCCAGCCCCATGTTGGACTCCCAGCTAGGTGGGTAGTCTGCTTCTCCCTCTCTTTCTCCCTCTTCCACTCCTCCTGCTTCTGCTGTCTCCGATAAAGAAATAAAATATTTTCTTTTATTTTTTAAAGAACCTCTCTAGCTTTGACTTTTCCTCTCCCATTTTTACAATCTTGGTTCCTGCCTCCCTACAGCTCCCATCGCTACATTTTTTTCTGAAACAATTGTTTGGATTCAAGGTTAAGGACGACTTGGATCCTGTTATGTTAATTATTTTCCCTAAACAATTAGCCAGTAAGAGGGAAAAAAATAACAGTCTGATAAGTCATGGCTAATGTTTCTCACACCCAATTTGAATATAGAATTCAATGTCTTTATTTGAGAAATGCTGAAGAATTTCACAGCAATGCCCATCCCATAGATGGTTGTGGACACTGACTTTTCTGTATGTGCAAATGTCACTGCGGAGCAGAGGTTATTGGGGATGAGGTGCACCATGAAAATTAGAACTCATCCCCCCCAATAGATAAAGAAATAGAGAAAATAAATTATTGCCTGGCATCACATGGCTAGTTGTTGGCAACACTAGCACAGAATTCAAAGCAATATTCCCAGTTAAAAGTTGCTATTGACACACTAGGCAATATAAAGTTTTATTATCTTCTAAAATTTAGCTAAGGAGTATGAGACCTATTCCGAAGCACTAAGAAGGTGGTTTCATCATTAGGATGCAAATACCAAAGTCAAAAATTGAAGGCCTTCTTCTCTCCAGGGACTCCTCCAAGAAATCAAACTCAGAATAGAATAAAAAAACTCATTCCTTACTTAGCAGAATGGTCAGGTTGATAGAAATATATTTTCTCAAAAGGAGAAGTCCTTGGAGACATTTGCATTTATCTAGGCAAATAAATGTTAATTCTTTTGTTCCAAGGCTTTTGACTTGTCAGAAGATGAAATTTAAATTTTCTCTCTTTTCTTTTAAAATAAGAATGATCTATCTCTTACAAACACAGAAGTGGGATTTGTCTGAAGGTAAAGTCAAACAGGTAGTATTAGAAATGAAATTGGATCCTGTGAAATATTGCAAGTGAATGAAAACATTGCTAAGCCAAGGTCTCACAGCTAGTAAAAAGCATCAAGAGAAAATTGCAGGGATAACACTAACCTTCATCTGACTCTTAAAGTTAAAATTTCAGAGTTCTCCTGATAGATATCAAAAGCAGCTTATCCCCACAGGGTTTATTTCAGTTTTCTGAGTGGAAGAGAACATCAGGCAAAAAAGCATTTAATTAATTTTTAAGTTAATTGTCGATATGAAGGCAAAGTCTCCCCTTTCTTCATCTGGAGAAAAACATTTCCACATTGACTTTCACGAAGTCTTCGGTCCAAGTTCAGTTCAGTATTCATACTCCTACACAACTGTGGTGTCAACGCGGATCCTATTTTTAGAAATGTTTCCTGACTGTGGATTAAAAAGAAGAGGAGGCTGGAAAGTTTCCATTAAAACATTCCTTTCTCCTTTATGTTTCCCAGAAATAAAAACGTCTTTCAAATTTGTCTTTTTTTCTAAGTGAAGGAAATCAAAGTCCCAGTATGTTACCTTCTCCATATTCCTAACCCAAGACAAACAGCAAAAGCAAAAATTTAAACGCACACAACAACAACAACAAACAAACAAACAACTTTTAAAAAGTAGTCAGGCATTTTTTTCTCTCCTTTAATGATAAAATTTGTGTCAGTTCAGGACTACGTCTACCACACCCAAAATTCAGAATGGAATACTAGATATATAAAAATTAACTAAACTCCCAACCCAGCAACTTAGATTTTAGAATCCTCTTCCTTTGAAATGGAATTTATACACTCTATACTTAGATCATGAAAAAAATATACCATTTAGCCAAAGCATATATGAAAGTTGAAAGATAATGTTTTCTTTAAGAGGGTTACTTCTAGCCACAGAAAATTAATTTTAGAAATTAAGCAATTATCTGGATTAGTAAAAATTGAAAGGACATGTTGGACTCAATTACTGCTCTGTCAGTGGAAGTGTTTGAATCATGTGTATTCATATGTCAATTCACCACATTTTAAGGATGAGTTGGTGTCAAAAGTCAGTCCAAGCTAGAAAGTGACAACTGTAATTTTTCATTATGTTCCATAAGTATAATCATTTGAAAATAAAGTGAGATCCTGTTGGAATCAAATGCTGAGAAAGAAAAGAGAAGCTACTCCTGATTTGATTGTAATTCTAGATATGAAGTAAGAGACAAAAGATACAAGGATTCCAACTCTAAAATAATTAAGTCCTGAGCATGTGATGTTCAACATGGTGACCATAATTATTTGATATTGTATTGTATATTTGAATATTACTAAGAGAGTAGATCTTGCATATTTGAATATTGCTAATAGAGTAGGTCTTAAAAGTTTTCACTGCAAAAAAAAAAAAAGTGATGTAACTGTATGCCGATGGCTCTTAACTAGACTTAATGTGGTGATCATTTTGCAATATATGTAAGTATGAAATCACGAAGTTGTACACCTGAAACTAATATAATGTTATGTATTAATTATACCTTAATTTTAAAAAAATCTTTAAAAGTAATACTAATAAATATTTTTGCTTTAAAAATAAAAGTACAGGTAGCCCTCTAGATTCATGGAAGATGAATTTATCCTAGAAAGATTTCCACAAAAATTTACAAGATTTCAGGTATAAGACAGGATCTACTTAATAAAGGTATTGGTATTTGAGTTTTGCTCTTTTTTGAAGCAAATTGCATGTATAGTTGTACATTCCTTGTGGTTTACATTGTAACTCCTCCCACAAAACCCAAACTGTGACTTAAATAAAACCAGAAATTAAATATGCTAGAGGTTTCAGAATAAAACTCATCTTCAATTTGGAAATGTTGTTAATAGAGATGCTATTCATTTGTTTTCAGAGGTTTCTTACACTATTCTTAAAATAGAGAGTTTTAGAAAAACATTAAGTAATTTAAGGGCACCTGGGTGGCTCGTTGGTTAAGTGTCCTACTCTTGAGTTTTGGTTCAGGTCATGATTTCAGGGTCTTGGGGTCAAGCCCCGTGTCAAGCTCTGCTTCTCTCCCCCTACCCATCTATGTTCTCTCTCTCTCTCTCAAATAAATAAATAAATAAATATATTTTTTAAAGTAAGTAATTTAGTTGAATTTTACACTCATTTAAAGTGAGGGGTAAATCCTAGCATTATATATGCACTGATCTGTACAGAATGTAAGCAGTATGGCCATCTATCCTACCTACACTTCGAATTTTATCTCCTAATTATTTAGGAGAGTACTGGGAATTTAACTGTAGTTTTAACTTGAAGCTTTAGCATTAAGCATTGCAGACCTGACAAATTAGTCTTTGCAGCAAGACAAGCACAATGTTTTATTCAAAGATGAAGTGTTTATCTTGGAGAAAGTTTTCCTTCAATATCTTGCAGAGTGGGTCAAGAAGTCTTAGGAGAATAGGCTTTCGTGTGAGCTGATAGTCTTCATAGTCAATCTGAAATGAATCACCCAAGATTTGCTTTTTTGCTAAACATAATTCATCTTTTCTCTCTGACTCCCACTCAGTCCACCCCCATCCCCATCTCTTCTACAAGGTTGCTTTGGGAACAAGAGAGAAAAGAGTCATCACACAACTACATAACCAAGTTTCCCAACTAATGAGCTATTTCCAGGGATTATATCACTCACCTTTGGATTATATCACTTGCTTGATGTAAATAAGTATTGACCACAGCTGTAATTTGCAAAATTAAATGGTACATTTATATTCCTCACTGGGAAGAACAGGGAAAAAATGTATTACATTTTAGAACCCTACAACTAGAACCATACAATTGAATTAAAATTAGTAACATTTTCTTTCCATAAATTTGACAATAAAAGACAAATGGCCTAACTAGAGAATAGCATTTCACACATATGGTCATATAGTAAAAAGAAACTTAGATTTTCTTTCCACATCTTCTCTATGATTTTAGGTGGGTCAGTTATCCTCTTTGAGCCTGTTTGTTCATATGGAAAATATAAATAACCATTGCATGTACTACTAACCTCTAAGGACCAAATTAAATAATGGGTCTGAAGGCTTGTAGGTAACTGAAAAGCACTATCAAAATGTGACATACTCTTAGGAAATTCCATTAAAACACACTTAACAGGGCAATGTGGATTTTGTTCATAACAAAATGTTTCCAGCCTCTTTATCTTCAGTGATAAGTGGTGTAGAAATCATCTCAATCCAGATCTCCCCCTAGGGAAGACCCTTATCAAAGGCCATGTCAGAGATAGTTAGGAGATGACTCCTAACTTCCTTCCCTACAAGAAAGGAAATAGGAAAAGTATAAAAGAAAAAGAAATTTCAATGAATGGTACATAAACATGCTGGTTACTACCTTGAGAAACTGGGGCTCGTTCTTCTGGGGACCATTTAGAAGCTTTGTGGAACATGCCTCAGAATCAATCACTAGAGGATTAAGAGTGTAAAAAGGTCACCAGATACCCAAAATGGCGGTTGTGAGGCTAACTAGGACATCTGACCCCAGGTGAGCCCAACAATATAAACATTTCCCAGAACTTGGAGCTGGAAAGCACCCAACCAGCCCTGGCCAATTACAAAGCTTAAGAAATCACCCCACGTGCTTTCTTGCATAACCAGCTGCTCTTGCTTCCGTAAAAGAATAAGCTTACTGTTGTCACTTTGCTATTAAATTGAGACATGTCCACCAGGATATGTTCTGTTTCTTTGGAGACATGTCCACCAGGATATGTTCTGTTCCTTTGGAGACATACCCACCAGGATATGTTTTGTGTCTTTGGAGACATACCCAGCAAGATATGTTTCATTTCTTTGGAGACATGCTCACCAGGATATGTCTTGTTTCTTTAAAAACCCAGACCATCCTAGGGTCGGGGCCCTGGCAGAGACTGGACTCTCTAGTGAGTGGTCGCTGGCTAACTATAATAAACCTCTCATTGTTTAACCCTTAATGGTGTCGGTGGTGATTCACTGAGCATGCCCTATAACAGGGAGGGCTGTCAGTGGCTGTTATTCCCTCCTCTGACCACTATCATCACCATCCTGGTTGGTGACTTGACATGGCATCAGAGGAAGCCCTCGGCCAGAGAAAACACCGTCCTAGCTTGAAGTGGAAAGCTATTGACATGACAGAAACATCCCCTGTAGCTCCAGGGATACTTGGGGAGGGGGGTAGAAATAGGGGCAGTGTGTCAACATTACCTGTTACAATGACATTTCAGCATAGTGAAACATGTCAGCCATTAGAAGGGTGCTCTCTGAGAAAAAGTTCTTGCCTTAACTAGTCCTTTCCCCTCTCTGTTTTTGATTCCAGCTTACTATAGATCCAAATTACAGAGAACATGCAGGCCAAAGAGGAGGGAAGAAAAAAATAGTAAGTAAAAGGAAGATAATTTGATAATTTATTCCCACTTTCTTCTTTTGTCTGCTTCAGAAGGAGGAGAAATGAGTTTCTATTCATTCTTTTAATATTAAGATGAGAAGAAAATTAAGATGATAGTGGAGGACAGACATAGTATTAGGGAAAATGCAAAAGAAAGAGGAAGAGTGGGGGCCAAGAGAGGAGAGAGAGAAGAGAGCTCCCTGCATGGCTTTTGTCAGGTCACTGGAAATCGGACTTTCCCAGCTTCAAGAGGCTCTTCATGCATATTTCTTAGGTATGAATCTGTTATGTGTCAATCCTGGTCAGCTTTCAGACAAAATGTGGAAGTCCTCATCTCACTGGATAGACATTGCTGTATGATAGTGTACCACACATCTATTATCCAGTGTGTTTGAACTTTGGACAAATATTCAGGTCATAATGGATCCATCACGTGATGGAAAGTTAGGGAGTAATTTTATGTAAATAAAACTTGTTGCTTACTGTTGAAGACAGAGAGCTATTACCATACTCAACAGCCCGGGTCTTTTAGAACATTTGTCAAGAACTTCATGATTAAAAATTTAAGATTCCCACTGGCTTCCAGGAAAGGAATATTTAGTTATGCAACTTCTTTTTTTTCAGCTTCCCTTCTTGCCACCTGGCATCCAAGTGAAAGTTTGTTTCAAAATTTTCAAGATCAAATAATAAATTGAATAAATGTCTTTTTTCCTTTAAGTGTTAACTATGACTCATAGTTTCTTGGAATTTGTGCTGTTATTTGGTTTGGGTTTTTTTTTTTGCTTTCACCTGTTTGTATGCTTGTTTTTCCCCAGAATCACATATAAATTGATGTTAGACTGTATTGTATTTTCTTGAGAATTCAAAGATGGCATAAAAGACAGTGCTGAGTTTCTAGAACATGATTCTTATTTTCTTCGGGGTTTCCTTATTTCTTGAGTAAAATACATGACTAGACTTACACTACTAGAAAGTATACAGGTTTTTCAACTTTGAAAATTTTAATGACTGAATAAGTAAAAACTCCTACTGTCTATATTTTCTTGCATGTGGTTGTCTATAAACCGTGCCTTAGAAAAACAGCTTGAAACTATTTTTATTATCTTGAAAATAAAAATTGAAAGCTCATGTGTATAAAGGCACCAAAAATTGAATGTAAACACCACAAAAATGTCAGTCATTGTCAACTGCCCTATCCAGCTTCATCTGCAGCATAACATTTGATCTCCCACCTACAGAAGAATCTTTCTGTTTAAATAAAGATCAAAAATGTCAAAATACTTGTGATTTTCAACAACAGAAAGGGTTCTATCTGGCTACTCCTCCATTCATCACAGAGAGTAAACAGTGCCGTGAATGTGTGCCATTCCTGTGGGCTCAATACTGCCGCTTTGCAAATGGGTCCCTCCAATGGCCAAAGAGTGCAACAATGAAATCATGGCACCTGCTATCACTGTCCTCTGTTTCTGAGCACTCTACCAAAAAGCCCTTGCCTCATGTTCAATTATGTCTTTAAATTCTTTGGTATCTAAACCTGAGGCTAAATCATAATTTTGCAGCAGATGTTACTAATAGATAAATATCATGGGTACTTCTAAGAAATAGAAATGTATCCCCTTTCTTTAGTGAATATGTAAAGGAATTGGTAGCTGTACAACCTTAGGTTGTTTTGGAAATAATCATTTTGAACTTTTAGTATTTAATAACATAATTAGCCCCTTTGAGGTGTGTGTGTGTGTGTGTGTGTGTGTGTGTGTGTGTGTGTGTGTTGGTGATTTGGGGGGGTTAAATATTTAAACAGAAAGGAAGCAAACAAAATTAAGTTAGAGCAAAAATAAACAGAGTTCTTGTCTTGTGATATGCTAGACCCATGGTTTTACATTTTTAGAGTTTAAAAACATCTCAAATAAAAAGACAAAAATACTCTATTTTACTATAATAATACTTTAGCTCCACTTGTACATTTTTTGTTAGAATATGAAAGAATAAATTATATATATAATTGTATGTATTCTCAATTCACATTAATGCTGATAAATATCAGCTAGGGTGTGTTGGGCATATCATTGGGTCTGTCATCTCAGAAAGTGGTTAACCATAATTAGGGCTTTGGTATAAGTAGAGAGAGTAGGGTAAATGGGAAAGAGATGGTGGAGGTGGGAAAGACAGAGGAGTTTCATCAATTACTTCTTTATATATATATATGTATATGTATATAAGGTTTATTTATTTGAGAGAGAGGGAAAGAGGGGACCTGTGCACATGTATATGTGAGCATGAGCCGGCAGGGGGTCACAGGGGCAGATAGAGAGAGAAACACAAACAGCCTCTATGCTGAGCAGAGAGCACATTAGAGTTTGATTCCACGACCCTGAGAGCTGAAATCAAGAGTCCCAAGTTTAATCCACTGTGCCAGGTGCCCCCACCAATTACTTCTTTTTTTTTTTAAAAGATTTTATTTATTTATTTGACAGACAGAGAGATCACAAGTAGGCAGAGAGGCAGGCAGAGAGAGAGGAGGAAACACACTCCCTCCTGAGCAGACCCTGAGACCATGACCTGAGCTGAAGGCAGAGGCTTTAACTCTCTGAGCCACCCAGGCGCCCATCCATCAATTACTTCTTAAGCAAAGGCTGGTGAACACTCTCCCTTGGCCTTTGGTTCAATAGGAAAGCAGAGAATAAAAATAAAATAATAGGACAAGTAACAGAAAAATAGTTTGAAACATGTCCAAAAGTATTTCTGCCATCTTGGCCATCTTTTTCTTTTTACCATTATTGCCTGTTTAAATGGGGGAGGGGGGGCAATGAGGGATGGTGGGAGATGGATGGCCAGACTGCTCTGGTCAGAAATGAAGCTGGAGAGAGAGGGGTACCATGGGGACCAGTCCTGGGTGTCCCCTCAGTACCAAAGCTTCAGTGAGGAGGTGGGAACATTGAACACAATAAATTACTGGTTCTTGAAACATAGCAATGCAAAACCCCTTCTCTCCCAGTGTCACCTGGGAAGGTTGACAATCCCACAGAGGAATCTCTCACTTGGCATGGAATGAGTGAACTACATTGGTGGAAGGGTATGTTTGGGTACATGGGCTAAAGAAAGTGTTCCCAGGAGCCAGGGGCCAGGACATTTCCTATAGGGGATGCAGAAGTCCCCACAGGCCCTGGTGGGGGAGAAAACAGGTGGCCTACTAGAGCGCTGGGCTCAAGGTATCATGAATGTGGTAACTGAGGACAAACAGTTTAGGCAGGAGCCACCAGACTCCAGCACTGGGGATGAGCATGGTACCCCCAAACTCGAGTCAAACCCAGCATGTCACAGCTGACACCAGTGCAGGCACAGGGGAACTAGCAGGTTGTTGCAGAAGACAGTGAATTTCCAGGCAACACATAGGAACTGTAAATCTTTCTCAAACAGCCATAGGGAAGGAAAACTCCCCTGTACCCACATCGCTTCCTGGGCAGGAGGAGGGAAAGGGAAGTTTTCAGAAGGAGGAGAAAATCCTCAGTGGGAGTTTAACTTTGAATTGAAGAGCTAGCTTTCAAGTACGAGAACCTGGCTTACCTTTGCTTGGCAAGCTGAAATCCCTCCCCAGCCCAACATCCATGACAGGAATGGAGGCCAGGACAGACACTGGACGTTTTAGGGCCAAACGTCAGAAAGAAAAGACTGGGGTTTGACCAACTTGGGAGCTTTGCACTCCTATTGCATTTACTGTGACTGCCCACAGGATTTTCTACTAAATTCCTTTCCATGAAGCTTTAATGAAAGTATGTGTGGTGTGTGTCTATGGTGGGTGAAGAGATGGATGGAGAGCTGTTCTTTATCTCAGCATAAAGCCACAGAAAGGTATTAAACTAATTAACCAAAGTACTCTGTTATCAACCTGCCTTACTTTAAAATCACACTAGGCTTAATCTTGATTCCTCATTTACCTGCTGGGAGCCTTTAGCATCACTTAACTATAATCAAATAAGAGAGAGAGAAAACTGCGAACAAAATCAAACTTGCTAAAGCCACTGGTGAGTCTCAGAACATCTTTACTATGTGTAGTCTTTTTTATTCCACTATCCAGAATTTCATAGGGCCAGCCAAAATTGTTTTTACTTTCCTGTCTCCAATCCCCCATAATATTTTCTGATCCTTGCTTGATCCTAGCTTGGAACTTGCCTCTGTGCTCCATAGATCAGTTGGTTCAAATTCTGAGCATTTTGTTATACATTCAAAAGAATTCTTCCACCTGGGTGGTTCAGTCCCTTAAACATCTGCTTTTGGCTCAGGTCATGACCTCAGGGTCCTGGGATTGAGTCTCGCATCAGGCTCCCTGCTGAGTGCAGAGCCTGCTTCTCCCCCTCCCTCTGCCTACTACTCCACCTGCTTGTACTCTCTCGCTGTTAAATAAATAAATAAAATCTTTTAAAAAATAAATGCAGTGTCCCAAAGTCTTCTACTGAATAAGAAGGAAATGTTCAAGAGCCTTGGTGACAGCCCAATTCTTCTACTGTATGCAATTATCCTACACAGGACATTATATATCACCATTCCCTGTAAAGAAACAACATCAACAGCACCAGACAGCTTGTGTGTGTGCTCTGAGCTTTGAGTCAAACAGTAAATTCATCAAGAAGTAACTTGAAAGTCAAGCTGTTTCACTATTTACCTTCAGCACTGTTATCCTATTGAGTTCACTTCAGCATTGAATTATTATTTTTGTTATGTTATCATTGCCTACTATATCCTGGGTTAACTAAATCCCAGGTTAGTCATATTTGGTTTTTTGTTATGTTCATGATGTCTACAGATAATAGGTGAATGGAGTTCCCAAGACGAAGCATCACAAAAAGAAAAGCAACGTGAACACTGTGTTCTCTGAGTGAGCTCTGAAAGACTTCCAAGTGACTTACTAAGGAATCTCAGGGTGTCCCAGAGAGGGCGGGGAAGGGGGTTGGAGGTTTGCAGTGATTGTGAATGTCAGTTCAAGGAGCAAACATTTCCATAGACTGTATGGAATCCTAAAAAAAAAAAAAAAAAAAAAGAGAATTGACAAGGGGGAGGCAATTCATGTGGATTAGTCACATTTCAGATTATTTTTATGCTTTTATTGTTGGTCCTTTAAAAAATAAAAATCCTGTAGACTGAAGCTTTAGAACATATTTCTCCTAACTGGTATCAGCAATGCTTTAATCATTTATTGCTCACTAAGTGTAACAACCAGATGTTCAGATTTTAAGGACATTCCACCCACTTCCAAAACTCCCAGTGCAGTCCTAATTACCCACTTTCAGCTCCTTGTTTCTTTGCCTGTGGCTGAAAACATTGCAAAACTGGCACCAAAGTGCCACGTGAATAAAACATGTTAGTAATGCTTGTACTTAAAAAGTAGCTATCCTAAAGAAGCAATGTGTAAATCCCATGGCCAATCTTGAGCAAAAAATCTTCCCCTGCGGTAACAGAAATGGTGGCTTCTGAAAAGTGAGCTGTGATTTAATGGGAAGATAACTGTTCTTATAATTGGAACACCTATGATCAAGCCCCAGTTCAGCCACTTACTCATTTGAAACCCTGAGTCACTCACTTATTTCTCTACAAAGTAGGTATGATGATATGCCCCCAAAGCACTCTTGGCCTCAAGAGGCAAAGTGAATCAGTATATGTAGCAGCATTCTGTAAACTGTAAGCGCCCACACTGAGCTACAAATTATATGTAGGAGCTAAGAAAGGATCGTGGATTTTAAAGACTAAATAGAAAAATGCATTTAAAAGACGTTCAAGATTGCAAAGATAAAGAAAACAAGAGCATGGCCTCAACAAACAACATGACAAATGACATTTACCACGTCTGGCTTCTTAATTTATGGCCCAGTGCAAAATGAAAATGTGAGGCCCTTGTTCAAAAAGTAGGAAAGAAAGGGAAAGAGCCTTTTCTTTGGTAGCATCTCTTCAGTCTTCATGGTATTTTTTTTATTTGCTCTTTCATGTAGTGTTGATGGACCAGGGAGTAATCACAAGGTGTACATAGACCTTCACAGGTGCAGAGCCACCCCATGACTCAGATCACAGGTCGGACCCCATCCTCTGTGTGTGTAGTCGCTCATTTGTTGAGAGGCTAACAGTGTTACTGAGCAGGGCCAGGAGATCAGCGGTAGAGAGCCCACCCCAGGGAAACAGAGGTCTAGGTCAACAGAGCTATTGTACTCTTGGCCTTCTTTCAGAACACCACACAAAGATAAAATTATTAAGAATTTTGAGATTATGACTGCAGAACTTTAAACCTCAAGCATGGGACCCCCTTCTGAGCACAGAGGCCTCAGTGACCACACTGGTCACATGCTCATAAATACTTCCTACCATTTACAACATGTGGGGCCCTAGTTTCTCAAAGACGCAGGATGATGGAGTCGATAAGAGAAAAGACTCTGGAGCTTGGTTGCTGATTTCCATCCCAGCTCTGCCTCTTGCCAGAAGATGTATAATCTTGGGCAAATTATTCTTTCTCTTTGGGTATGTTTCTCTGCTGGTGAAACAAGGGTGACAATAATAACCACTTATCTCCTAGAGTCATTGTGCAGATTGAATGAATTACTCTACAGAAAGTACATAGTTCAGGGCCTGGCACATTTAAACTAACACTATAAAAATATTTGTTATCATTATTTTTCATATGAATTCACACTGCAGGTACCCAAGGATTCTAAACATGGAAGCATCCTATAGTCGACCCAGGAACTATCTCTGCTCCTTGGTCCTGGGCTCACCCAGGATTCTCACAGAATCAGCATCTGTCTTTATCTCCACCCTGTTCTTCCAATTCTCAGACTCTTTCCCAGCCATAATATGACACCAGTGGCCAATGGCAAGAGCAAGAGAGAAGTATTCTAAATAGAGCATATATTCCATGAAAAAAGCCTGTGGACTCTAAAAGGTTAGTAGAAGATAGAGAGTAAAGTCTATGGGTAGGTTTTTATGGAGAGCTTTAGAAATGGCCATAAAATTGATTTTATACTACTACTTGTACAAAGTAACTGCTTAGTAAATTATTGATTTGTAATTTAGAAATAGAATTTAGATAATAAAAAATAATTCAGAGCTGAGTATTAAAGTGAGAGCTATAAAAATGTTTTTAAAAAGATTAATACATAAAATTTAAAAGAAAAGGAGTGTAAGTGGAATTAATAGAGAATAGCAATTTTACATTTATAATCATTCTTCCATGATATTATAAAATTGTGATCTGTTTAAATAATTTGTAAGTAACTTAAAAATGATTTCCTGGCAAGTAATTCAAAGATAAAATGGGAGCTTTTGTGGAATACTTTTTTAAATAAAATAAAAATAAATATCTTGTTTTTATGCTATACTGGGAAGTTTAATTTACAAGACTTTGAAACCTAATGAAGTGCTGGGATTTTGATCTTTTTTATAAGGTACAAACAAATGAAAGGAAAAGAAATGAGAATAAAGAAAATAATAAAGGAAAAAACTGAAATTACTATAATAAAAATCAAACAACACAGAAAGGATTGATGAAGACAAAAGTTACTTCTTTTTTTTTTAAGATTTTATTTATTTGACAGAGAGAAGCATAGCCAGAGAGAGAACACAAGCAGCAGGAGTGAGAGAGGGAGAAGCAGGCTCCCCACCGAGCAGGCATCCCAATGTGGGGCTCAATCCAGGGACTCTGGGATCATGACTGGAGCTGAAGGCAGAGGCTTAACCACTGAACCACCCAGGTGCCCCAATAAAAGTTACTTCTTTAAAAGAATACAGTGAATACATCCCTGACAAGCATATCACTGAAGAAAAAAAAAAAGAGAAGAAAAGAAAAGAAAAGGTACAAATAATTAAATATCTGCAATAAATAAGGGGACATAAGCACAGGCATGATAAGAGATAAGAGGATTACATGAAAAAAGTTATGCTAATATATTTGCAAATTTACATAAAATGGGCACTTCGTATAAAAAGACAATTTACCAAGCTAAACAGAGAGAACAGACTATCTGAATTGTTCTAAAGAAAAAGAAATTGTATTTTAAAATTTTGCACAAAGAAAAGTCCTGGGTGAGGTGACTTCACCAGTGAACCAAACATTTAAAAAAGAAATTATAGAAAAACTTCCACAATCTTCTTTTTTTTCCCCCACAGTCTTCTAAGTAACACACACACACACACACACACACACACACACAGACACACACACACTAATCCCCAACACATAGCATATGTTCAAACTTTGACAAGAACATTATAACAAAGAAAAATTTAGACTACTCTACACATGACCAAAGATGAAAAATTACCAAATAAAATGTGAGCAAATTGAATCCAACAGCTAATTAAGAAAATAATGCATCATGAGTAAGCCTGTTATTACAAAGATACAAGGTTTTTTAAGATATGAAAAAATTAATTTACCACACTAAGAGAATAATGAAGAAAAATCATATGGGTAGTTCAATAGTTGCAGACAAAGCATTTGGTAGTATTCAACATTTATTAAAAATAAAAACTCTCAAGAAAAACTTTTAGTAGGTAACTACTCATTAAAAAATTATAAAAATCCTACTTGACAATAAACGGAAAAATGTTTAAAGCTTTCCCTTTAGAATGAGGAGTAAAATATAGTTGCCTACTATGACTACCTTTATTCTCCCTTTTATTTTAGGTACTGGGCACTGCAATACTTCAACAAATATAAATACAAAAAGTGTAAGGATTGGAAAGGAAGGAAAAAAGTCATTATTTACAAATGATATGATTTCATACATTGAAAGTCCAGAAAAGTCTTTAGATAAATTACAGAATTAATAAATAAGTTTAGCAAGTTTGCTGGACAGTGATGAATATACAAAAGCAATGTGCTTCTGTATATTAGCAACAATTAGAAAAATATTTTCAAAGGTACTATTTATGATAACTCTAAAGCATCAACATTTAGGAATAACTCTAACAGAAAATATATTCAGAATAGATCTCTATACAGAAAACTAAAAATATTTTCAAAAAGTACACAAAACATAAATAAATAAAGGGCTATATTATATCTACAATGTGGAAAGAACTTTTTTTAGGAATTTCAATTCCCCCCAATTTGATCCATAGATTTAAAGCAATCAATAAAAATCCCTGAAGATGTTTTGTGGAAATTGAGAAACTAGTTGTAAAATATATACAGACAGATAAGGGACAATAATAACAAGATAAACTCAAATAAAAGGAACAATGTAGGAGAATGTGCAGTTGGTATTTCAGGATATATTACAAAGTTATAGTAATCGTGACTGGTAGTACTAGTACAAGGACAGAAAAAGAGCAGCACGACAGAATCAAAAACCCAAAAACAGAGTCACTTGTGCAGACATTTGATGTTGATACATAAAGAATAACAAAGGATGAATGGTATTTTTATTCAATGATGATGAGTCAATTTGATAACCATATGGGGAAAAAGAATGCAAATCTCCCTCTACTTTAAATCATAATAAAAATGCTAACTTTGGATAGTTTATAGATATAAATATGTAAAGTAAAAGCAAGAAGGCTTCTATAATGTAATTTAGGAGAACATCCTCAGGACTTGTAGTAGGAAACAATTCCTTCAGAAAAAACTGAACACTAACCACATAAAGGGAATGGTTAACAATTTGGCTGCCATAAAATTAAGAACATTAGTCATCAGAAATACCTTTGAGAGTGGTAAATAAGGCTACAGAAGGGAAGCATTATTTGAAACTTACATCACCAACAATGGTTAATATCCAAAATAAATTTATGACAAATCAGTTAGGAAAACACCAGATACCAAATAGGAAAAAAAATAAAATAAAATGAGCCAGAGCCTTAACAGGCCTTTCACAAAAGTAGATACCCAAATGCCAATAAACATAGGAAAAGATGTTTGACCTCATTAGTCATCAGGGAAATGTATGAAAATCTCTGTGAGATACTTCCACGCATTCATCAGAAGAGCTAAAGTTAAAACGTCTGACAATGCCAAGGATTAGCAAAAAGAGCTCTGATTTCCTGTTGGTGGGAGCACAAGTTGGTATAGCACCTTTGCAAATGAGTGGCACCATCTTCAGGATTTGAACCTAAACATTAACTATGACCCAGAAATTCCTGTCATCTAAGCATGCCTACAAAAATTTGTTTATCGGGACACCAAGAATCATGTATAGAAACATTCATGGCTTCATAGCTCATAATAGCTAATAACCAAAATGTCCATCATCAGTATAATGCACGTATAAATCTTTATATGTTGATGCAACAGAAGACTATATAGTCGTAAAAATGAACAAACTCTTGGTATTTGAAACAACATGGGTGAGTCTCATAAATATATTAAGTGACAAAAACTAGACCCAAATGAGTACATATTATAGGATTCCAATTAGATCATGGTAAAACAACAACAACAACAACAACAACAACAACAACAACACTATAGCATTAGAAATCCCAGAGAGTGTTTATTTTTAGAAAAGAAGGAAACTGAACTGAGTATTGGGAAACCAAAGATGTACACATATGGTCTGTTTCCTCAAGAGCTCCATCTCCAGATCATGAGCTGAAAGCTCATGAACCATTAAAATACTATTATTTTGAATAATAATATCCGGATAAGGTGATACCTGAAGTTAAATAAGTCGGTATCTAACATTTTTTTCTGACATTTAGTCAATTAAACAACAAATAACTTCTCATTAGTTGAAACTCATCAAGCAGGCCAAGGACTATGTTTCCATCAAGCCTGAGACAGATGGAATGGAATGAATTTCCACTGCATCTCATCTCTCCTCATCCAATATGAATGCAGCCAAAGGACTCTCATCAGCAGGAGAGGATTATAGGGTAACTCAGATAATGTGACCTAGATGTGCTTATTTAATCATTGTTCTCTCTCTTTGGGGAAGAATCATGCAAAGTGCAGCCATAACTTTCTGTCTGAGACCAAGAAAACCGTGATTTGTCTTTAAAAGACAAGTAGTAGTAGTAGTAGTAGTAATAATAATAATGATAATAATAAAATAGTGACAATGACAACAGCAGCAGCAGCTGGAGCAAAAACAACAATAATAATGTCCTTACAATAAGCTTCCCAGTTTGTGTCCCATTAGTAAAATAGTTGTATAAATCTGTAATTGCACTAATAAGTAATCATATTTACCTATCACAGATGAGAAAAATAACTTTCAAACTAGAAATGTGAAATAATAATACTTTTGCAAATACTCTACTTGTGGCACATAAGAACTGAGAAATTACCAATAAATGCAAGTGTTTTTATGTCATGTCTTAGTCTCCTCTGAAGTTATCTCATTATTTTTTACAGGGCACTTCATCTCTGTTTTTCAGTCTTTGTCGCTTATCTTATTTCTAAATCCCCATAGAGGGTTTATTTACAAGGATATTGCTTAATATATAAGTATTCCAGGATTTCCCAGGAATCTTTTTATTATTCTGGGTTATAGATAATGAGGCCAGAGAACACAAATTCCAATTCTATGGTATGTATTGAAACTTGCTTTATGGTCCTTTATTGGTAAGTATTCTATATGTATTTGGAAATATAATATTCAGAAATCTGAGGTACAATATTTTATAAGTGTCATTTATGGCATGGTTGTTAAATCCTCTATATCCTTATCCATTTTTATCTGCTGATTTTAGATTTGTAATTCTATATTCTTATCTATTTTTATCTGCTTATTTTAGATTTGTAACTGTGAAAGATATGTTAAACCCTTCTATTTGATTGAAGATTTTTTTCCCTCTTAGTTCTATTGGATTTTTCTTTATATATATTCATACTATGCTCTATGAAACCTACAAATCTAGAAATCTTTCTAAGAGATTAGCCTTTTTATCATTATGAAATGCCCTGGTGGATCTCTAGTAATATTTCTGTCAATAAAGTCTATTTTACTTGTTATTGGTATAGTTATGACAGCTTTCTATAGGATAGCGTTTACATGATTTATCTATTCTTTTACTTTCAACAGTGCTGCATTCTCATATTCATAAGTAGCAGATAGTTGGGTTTTGTGTTTTTATCCAGCCTGATGATATTTTCATCAGTATTAACTCATTACATTTCATTTAATTTTATTACTAGCATTTGGCATTCTTTTACTATTTTATCTCAATTTTTGCCATCAAATCTTTCATTTTTCCCTTTCCTCTCCTTTCTTGCCTTGGCTAATCAAGAAATTTTTCCCCATTTTTTTCTTTATTAGTGTACATATGTACCCCCCACAATTTTATAAACTAGTACTTTTACTACTTCCCAGATAATGCAAGAACATTACCCTTCAATTCTATTTACCTCCCTTACCATTTTTTGTTATTGCTAATAAGTATTTTAATTTTAAGTATTTCTAAGCCTCATAATATGTTGTTGTCTTATATAGGCAACATTTAGTTAGATTTGTGTATATTTATATTTTCATTGACCTTTACTTTTTCTTTATCCTCTTTCTGCATAAAGGATGTCTTTTAGTATTTCTTTTGGTGAAGGCTTAATAGTAATAAACTCTCTCATTTTTTTATTTGTCAAAAAATGTCTTGGGTGCCTGGTGGCTCAGTGGGTTAAGCCTCTGTGTTCGGCTCAGGTCATGATCTTGGGGTCCTGGGATCGAGGCCCGCATCTGGCTCTCTGCTCAGCGGGGAACCTGCTTCTTCCTCTCTCTCTGCCTGCCTGTCAGCCTACTTGTGATCTCTCTCTCTCTCTGGCAAATAAATAAATAAAATATTTAAAAATAATGTCTTTATTTTCTCCCATTCTTAAAGGTCTTTGAGTATAACATTCAAGAGTGACAGTTGCTTTTTTTCAGCTTTCTAGCTATATAATTCCATTGTCTTCCATCTTCCTTTACTTCTGATGGATCTTATTGTTATTCCTTTGAAACTGATGAATCTTTTCCTTTGCCTGTTTGTAATATGTTCTCTTTCTCTTTGATCTATAATTTTTTTTAAGATTTTACTCATTTATTTGACAGAGGGAGAGAGAGAGAAAGAGCACAAGCAGGGGGAATGGCAGGCAGAGGGAGAAGGAGAAGCAGGCTTCCCATGGAGCAGGATGTGGGGCTCTATCCCAGAACCTTGGGATCATGATCTGAGCCAAAGGTAGATTCTTAGCCAACTGAGCCACCCAAGTGCCCCTGATCTGTAGCAGTTTTACCATGATGTGTCTACATGGATTTCTTTGATTTATCTTGTTTGAACTTCCTAGAACTTACTGGTTTAGTCATTTGAATCTTTTGCATTTTTGGAAGTCTTGCCTAGTATTTTTCCTAATATTGCACCTGTTCTCCTCTTCTCTCAATATAGCCATTTTAGAACTTATACTCATGTCACATATGTCTCTGACATTTCTATATTTTTCATGTTCTGTCTCTATGTTCTTTAATTTGGATATTTTCTTCTGACTGTGCTTCTACTTCACCAAATATCTTTCCTGATTTAAAGTTGCTTTTAAACTCATCTGTTGAGTCTTAATTTTGGTAATGTGCTTTTGCAATTTAAAATTACCATTTGAATCTTATTTTATAGATCCCTATTTTCTCTAAATTTTCCATCCCATCACTTAGTTTTTTAAACATATTTGTCCAGGTTATTATCAAGTCTAGGTCCTAAGGCTTCACCATCTAGATCACTTATGGATCTGTTCTTTTTTTTTAAAATATTTTATTTATTTATTTGACAGAGAGAAACACAGCTGGAGAGGGAACACAGCAGAGGGAATGAGAGAGGGAGAAGCAGGCTTCCCGCCGAGCAGGGAGCCCGATGTGGGGCTCGATCCCGGGTCTCCGGAATCATGACCTGAGCCGAAGGCAGTTGCTTAACCAACTGAGCCACCCAGGCTCCCCTGGATCTGTTCTTGATGGGTTTTTTCTCCTCATGTCTGGTCATTTGGACATCTCCTGATATGCATTATAATTTTTGCTTGAATACTAGACATCATCTATGAAAAATTTCAGGTACCATAGATAATGTTATCTTTCTACAGAAATAATTTAACTGTCTTCTGTTAGACAGTTGGGAGGGAGAGGGCATGAATTGATCCATGAACTGAGAAGATTCAAGATAGATTCCTTTCTTTGGTTCAGTCCATTTTGGTTTTCCTTTATTCTCAAGGTGTATCTTCTCAAGGTTATCTAATGAAAGCCTGGAGTGATTATTAGGGACCCCTCTTCTTGGCAAGACATAAACTCAGACTTTTAAGTTGCTAGCTCTATAAGATTACTGCAAGCTCTACTTTGTATTGTACTTCTTAGTGGCTGCTTTCCCCTTCAATTCTATCCCACCTCATACAGAGTAGCAACTAATGAATTGTTCAGGTGGAAAAACAAATTCATTGTGTTTCAATTTTGCTCAGGATCTTGTTTCTTCAAGTCTTGGCTGCCTTTATAACTCTGAACTCCCATTATTTTTTTTCCAACATCTCTGAGGCTGCCCAAATCTGAGCCACTGTGATCAGCATTAGGAATTATTAATCATCTTAAAGAGAAAAGCAGAGCAAAGTATCATCTCAATGCATTTCCTCAACTTGGTCCTACAAAGTCTGACTTCCTTGATTGCCCTCTGTTGCCTTCCAATAGCTGGGTTTTTTAATTTGTATTTTATTCAGCATTTACTCTTTTTCTTGGTGATAGGGTCTATTGGGTTATTTGATAAGTTGGTAGATAACAAGCTGTTCTATCAAAGCTGGCAGTAGAAATCCTTGTCATTCTCTTATAAAACATAGAAGTAAGTGATATAGAAATGATAGCTGGCAGCCTGGTTGTGTTTTTTTGTTTTGGTTTTTTTTTTGTTTTTTTTTTGTTTTTTTTTGTTTTTGCTAGACACAAACTTCTCACCTAGAGTGACTCTTAACAGAAATCAAGTGGGGAAAAGGAAACTTTATATATTTATGTGTGTGTTACACAGGAGATGAATGGCTCTTATAAATCTTTAATTTTAATTGAATACCTGATGTCTTCTTGACCCAGCTTAAAGGCTGTAATATTTAAGGTAGATCAAAGAGACTTCCTTGTATAGTGTCACTTTATATTCATGTTTTTCTTTCTCTCAAAGATACATTGAGCTGTTCTTGGCATTTAAGCTTCATAGACCTAGAAAACGGAAGTTTTCAACTAGCTCAAAATGGTTCTAATGCTGCAATTTTATTTTGTATTTAGAATTGGTGAAGCTAAATTCATTGGGTATGGCTTACTCTTTTTATACTTTATAGAAATGGAGTTCCAGGACACACTGATTATTTTAGAGAAAGTAATAAACAGAATGTGACATCTTTTCTCCAGGCATTGACCTGCTCAATTTGGATGAAAATAGTTTTTTCATGAATTAGGTTTTAGGACACAACACCATAGCTGCCTCGTGGATAGTCGGTGGTCAAAGTCCTTCCCTTGATCCATTCTCTCAAATGTTTCTCATTGATCTAGAAGGCAGACAATTTTCTCACTCAGTCATGAAAGATAACAGCCACCCACAAGATTCTCCTTTGAATGTTCTCTCAATTCTTTAACTCTCTTTGTGGTAATCTAAAAGAGACAGTGAACAGTGAAAAACTCAAAATTTCAGGGAAATGAAACTGACATGGAAGTATACAAGCCTCTCTTATAAAAGCTAAAGCCAAAATCCTCTGATTTGATTGAAAAATAAGAACGACAAAAACAAAACAGCTCCTCAGAACCAATAATAGGAAGTAGTGACAGTGCTATTTACTCATTAAACCCTTAGAGTGGAATAATGATACTGAAGATGCTTTGCAGCTGGTATAGGAAACAATGTGCTGAGTAGAAATAGACAAACTTCCTTTAAAAGTCCACTGATTTCAAATACAAACTTTTAGAACATTGCCACCATGATAAGTAACTGCTTCAGGGAAGATTAAAAACCAAGAGATTTCATCCAGCAAAGAGTCATTGGCCTGACTGAAATGTGAAATGCCCTCAATTTTAACTAGTATGATGTGATTTAAATAGATGGATTTTTCTTGCACATTATTACTGAACCATATAATAAGAAACTTTTAATTAAATCTTTAGTCAAACTTGGTAAGTTCATTTTTTTCTAGGAAAACTAATTTCAGAAATAACTTCAAAAAGTCTACATGATATTTAGCTATTTATTATGATTTTTTTTTAATGTTTTCATTCAGATAGTTGGTCTTTAAGTAGTCGCAGTGGGTATGGGGTATTGGGGAATGAAGAGCATGTAACATACAGCCATTTCCACTGAGGCTCAGGAGTCAGGAGGAAGTAACCTTTAACTACTTCCTGTTCAGTTTCGTCCAGATTGAGTACTGCTGCCTTAAGTTGCTAAGGAGGACCAAAGGACAGCCTGAGGCTATAGCAGGTTTTATGTATACATCTTTTGTTTCTATTAAACTGAACAAATGTTTTATATATTGCTAAGAAAAATTCTGAAATTCAGTTAAGCCCTTTCAGATTCTACTCTATGTAGCACAGAATGGAAACTTAAAGGGCAAAGAGATTCCTTCCATTACTTAGTTATCTTCCAGGTACTTGCTTGTGTTGTGGACTAAGAAGTTAGGGATAAGATGTTACAGAGATAAAAAATTAAAAGTCCTACCCTTAGGGAACTTCCTGTTTAGTAGCAACCAAAAGGCAAGCAGTTAGTTACTAAATTATTGAGTTTATCATCATTAGAGTAATTAGAGTATAAACACTGATGCTCTGAAAGAAGTATTTAAACCAGTTCAGAGGATCAGACAGGGCAGAATATTCTGGAGAAGGTATAACCTAAGCTGAAACAATAAGAGAAAATAAGAATTAATTCATGAAAAGCTTCAGGAGACCGAGAAAAAAACATTGTTAATAGCAATAACCATTCATTCATTCATTCATTTCATGCATTTATTCATTCAGTGATTTAGACATGTGTCATGTGCAAAGCACTGCCCTAGACTCTGGACATATAGTGTGAAAGTGTCAAAATGGCAACTGCCTTCATCCAGCAGAAGACATGAACTGGAAAGTTTCTCGGTACTGGCCAATATGGTAGCCATTAGCCACATGGGACCATTGAACTTCAATTTTGCCTCATGTAACAGAAGACATAGATTTTTAATTTGAATTTAAATAGCCACATGTGTGAGGAGCATCTGGGTGATCTCAGTAGGTTGAGCATCTGACCCTTGATTTCAACTCAGTTCATCATCATGAGATCATGGTCATGAGATGGAGCCTTACGTTAGGCTCTGGGCTCAGTGGGAAGTCTGCTTGGGATTCTCTCCCTTTTCCTCTGCCCCTCTCCCTGTTCATGTTCTCTCTCAAATAAATAAATAAATAAATCTTTAAAAATAAATAAATAGCCACATGCAGCAGTGGCTACCACATTTCACAGTTCAACAGTGAAAGATTCTGATCTGAATCCCCATAGGGATCCAGTGACATCTTAACAATTAGCTCAGGTAAGCAATGAGAGTCTAAGAATGTTAGCAGTGGGTGAGGACTTAGTGCATGGATAAGTGCAATGGAGTAAGTTCAACTTCTAGCCAGGGTGAGGCTTTAACTTTATAAGTATTTCAGAGCCATGTCAGCATTGACATGCTGAAACATGGCTGGACTAGTATGTCAAAATCTTGCCATGGGTTAGCAGACAATTTCATTCCTAGCAGGATTAAATTCTTATTTGTGTTTGCTGCACAGCCCAGGTATGGGAGAAAAGTTGTCATTTAGATTGATGGTGCTTTTAAGACAGTGCTTTAACCTTGACATGAAGGGAGAAATATTTGGGGGATTGAGTTTACTTAGACTTAATAGCACAATACAAGAGACAGCTACATTCCCTAATTTTGTTGTTTTCCCCTGTAACAGTGTGGGAAAAGAGAAAGGAAGCTTCTTAAAAGGCAGCTACTCTCTGGAATATTAATGATGAATTTTGGTCCTGTGTCCACTTATTTTCCTAACTGAACATTACCCCAGCCTGTTTTCTTTTGTTTTTGGATAGGATTTATATCAAAATGATAGATTTAGTTCTCTATCTATATGTAAAAGAAGTGCTACCTAAACTTTTTTTACTCTAAAATTAGGGCATAGGTTTTTCAAAAAGTAAGATGGGTTTTTCTCAGACTGTCAATCATGATATTTTAAATTTCTGTTAAAGTCAACATGTAGAAGGATATAGTGAACTGCATCTTAGACAGGAGGTGACAAATATAAGACCAAAGTATGACCATGTGGAGATTACCTTTCAACAAAAGTTTTATGATACAGATCTCCCATCAAAAAAGGGAAAACATAGACATAGACTGAATCTGGCAGCTCTGGGGACTGAGGTCACCAAAAAGCTGAGCTCTTTATTTAAGTCACAAACATGTCTCTAAAGTAAGGGAACAAGAGACAGAGAAGGAAGAGAGAGAAAAAAAGAGGAAGGAGACAGACAGAATAGAGGCATTATCAATTTAAAAATACCTTCTTAAGCACTCATACATCCTTAGGCTGTCTTCTGAAAATCTAGAAAGCTGAAAGGTGTGATTCTGGAGGCTAAGGCCATTCATCAGATGGTTCCAAGACTTGGTTGAAATAGTCCCTATGTTATATATTTTTTAATATTCACGATTTTTTCTGAGTACCTGATGCTGGAAGAAAAGTCCTTTGGATAGTACACAAATATATCTCAATCATTGGAGACACTCTCCAACCATTGAATCGATACAAATTAATGTTCTAGTCATGTTTTCATATTTTATGGATTTGGTTAGTAGTAAAGCCATAGGACCTATGTGGATTAAAATAATAACAATAATAAGATCCAGTTTCTGGATGAGAAAGGCTGAGGCCCAGACCCAAGTGATGAAGGGTACTCAGGTTTCTACCATCTGTGAGGACTGACAAGGTGCCCACCAGAGCCAGTCTCAGATGGCTCTCCATCTTCCTCCTGTGAGGAATATTCTTCAACTGTTATTCTTCTTTTAAAATTTCATGCATTCAAATTACAAATGGAACCCTTGCTCATTGTAAGAATTCAAAAGGCAGATACATTTTATTTTTTTATTGAAGATTTTATTTATTTGAGGGGCACCTGGGTGGCTCAATCATTAAGCTTCTGCCTTTTGCTCCGGTCATGATCCCAGAGTCCCTGGGATGGAGCCCCGCATTGAGCTCCTTGCTTGGCAGGAAGCCTGCTTCTCCCTCTCTCACTCTCCCTGCTTTTGTTCCCTCTCTAGCTGTGTTTCCCTCTGTAAAATAAATAAATAAATCTTAAAAAAATAAAAATTTTATTTATTTGAGAGAGAAAAAGGGAGAGTATGTGCGTGCCCATGTACAAGTGTGGGGGAGAGGCAAAGGGAGAAGGAGAATCAGACTCCCTGCTGAGCAGGCAGCCTGACTTGTTACTCCAACCCAGGGCCATGAGATCACAACCCAAGCTGAAGTCAGACACTCAAGAGACTGAGCCACCCAGACTCCCCAAAAGGCAGAAATATTTTAAAAGAAAAATTAATGGTTACCATCATCATCACCAACACTGCTTTCCCTATGGCAGCCAGCATCCCACTTTCGTACCCTTTCTTTACTTCCACACCTATGCACTAACATAAAATGAGATGCCTCTATACATGGCATTATCTCCTTTTTCAAGTAAGTATATGTATAGGGGCTATCCTTCCAGATCTATCCTTATAAATCTCCTTTACACATTTTAGTGCTCTCTTGATAGCGGTTAGTATGAGTTTATCATTATGTATTAACTACTCCTCTGATTGATGAATATTGCAGTTGGTTTTATATTTTTGCTAGTCCAAATGTGTTGGGATAATATTCTGAGATATTTGTGCCTCATTTCCCTTTTTCCTCCTCCCAAATATAAACAGGGACTCTATATTCATTGTTTCAGCAAAGGTTTAGAAGATAGGAAACACAAGAACCCAGAAGATGCTGTTATGGACTGACTGCGTTGAAGTCTTAACCCCTAGTGTGACTATATTTGAATATGGGGCTTCTAAGGAAGTCATTAAGGCTAAATGAGGGTGTAAGGATTTGGGCTGTGATTCAAAAGGATTAGTGTCCTTATAAGAAGAGACACCAGAATGCTTGCTAGTTGTCTCCCAACCTGTGCACAATAAGGAAAGGTCACGTTGCAAGACAGTGAGCCCGCTGCCATAATTCTCTAAGCCCCAGCAAGGAAAATAATACATTATTATAAATAAAATCTCCTGGCCAGAAATATAAAGTCAGGTCTTCATCACAATAAGGCAGAAATTTTTTGGGCAGGGCTGGCTGGACAATGACACCATCTCGGAAAGTGGCTGGGAAACTATGGCTGTCGCCGTGACAACCTGCAGCCTCATGGGGACAGCAATATTTGATGAAGAGAAAGTGGAAACGTGCCATTACCCCAGTATTTTTTCCATCCTCCAGAATTCCATGTCTCCAACTGCTGGCTTTGTTGGTCACTCGCAGTTTCTGTTCTCTGGATGGCTTTTCATGACATTTTTCTCTTTATTTGTCATCGACTTTGTATTAGGAATAGCAATCCTTTGATATGTCAGATACTCTCCATTGTCTCATGGTATTGCATATGATGTTTATTGCCATGCACTTTTAATTTTTTTAATTTAAATTTTATTTTATTTTTTCAGTGTTCCAAGATTCATTGTTTATGCACCACATCCAGTGCTCCGTGCAAGACGTGCTCTCCTTAATACTCACCACCAGGCTTACCCATTTCCCAGTGCCATGCACTTTTTAAATGTTGCATCAGGAGATTGACTATTGTTTCCTTGATAGCTTTTGGCTTTTTTGATTAAGAGAGTCATCTTCCCCAGTCAAGCAATTACAAATATTCTTTTAAGTTTTATTCTAATACTATTTGGTTTTATTCTTTTATATTGAGATTCCACTGGGATTTACTCATATGTTTAAAGCAGGATTCCAACTTTATTTTCTTCCAGATGAAAAAGCAATTTTCTGAAAGAGTTACTGAAGAATTTCCTTTCTCTAGTGATTTGCAATGTAACCTTTAGCAAATATTAAGTTTTCATAGATATTTGGACCTCTTTTTGGGGTCATCTATTTAGTTTTTGTTTTGTTAGTACTATGCAGTTTTTAACTTTCTCAGCATTATTTTTTCCCTCTTAAAATTGAGATGTAATTGACATTACATAAAATTCACCCTTTTGGGCACCTGGGTGGCTCAGTTGGTTGAGTGTCTGACTCTTGGTTTTGTCCCAGGTCATGTGATAGAGCCCCACATAGTCTCCACACTTAGCATGGAGTCTGCTTAGGATTCTCTCTCTCCCTCTGCCCCTCCCCCCATTTTCTTTCTCTCTCTGAAATAATTTTTAAAAATTCATTCTTTTAAACTGTGCAATTCAGTGGTTTTTAGGGGATTTACAAAGTTTTGCAGCCATCACCATGTTCTAATGCCGGAATGTATTCATCAACCCCCAAAAGAAACCTTATACTAGTTGTCACTTCACATTCCTTCTTCTCCCACCCCCTAGAAACCAACAATCTACTTTCTGTCTCTATGGATTGCCTGTTGTGGATATTTCGTATAAATGAAACCACACAAAATCTGGATTGTTTTACTTACCAAAATGTTTTCCAGTATGTGGTAGCATGTATCTGTATTTCATTCCTTTTTATGGCTAACGAATCTATGGTATGGATATACCACATTTTATTCATCCACTCACCAGCTGATAGAATTTGGGTTGTTTCTTTTTGGCTAACATGAAAAATGTTGCTATAATATATATATATATATATATATATATATATATATATATATATATATATATATATTCACGTACAAGTTTTTGCCTGAATGTATGTTTTAAATTATCTTGAATAAATACCTAGAAGTGGAATTTCTGGGTCATATGTTAAGTCCATGTCTAACTTTGTGAAGAACTGCAAAACTATTTTTCAAAACAGCCACATTCTACATTCCCACCAGCAATTTATGAGAGTCCCAATTTCTCCATCTTTCTCTCCAGCACTTGTTATTCGTTCATCTTTTTTTATCATACACATCCTAATGTAAAGTGATATCTCCTTGTGGTTTTGATTCGCATTTTTCTTTGTCCATTTTTTATATTGAGTTGTTTGTCATTTTGTTGTTGAGTTGTAAGAGTTCCTCATATATTCTGGACACCGAGCCCTTATCAGTTACATAATTTGCAAATATTTTCTCCCATATTATGACTGCATTTGCACTTTCTTGATAGTATCCTTTAAAATGCAAATTTTTTTTTTTTTAATTTTGATGAACTCTCTTTTAAAATATTTTCCGTAGTTGCTTGTACTTTAAATGTCACCTCTAGGGAACCTTAGCCTGATCCAAGACGATGAAGATTTATACTTATGTTTTCTTCTAAGAGTTTATAGTTTTAGTTGTTATATTTAGGTCTTTTACCCATTTTGAGTTAACTTGATGTGTGAGGTAGGGATTATTTTTGGGTATGTCTATATCCAATTGTTCCAGAACCATTTGTTTGAAAAGACTTTTCTTTTTCCCAATAAATTATCTTAAGAACCCTTGATGAAAATCAGGTTTTAAAAAATGGGCTTATTTCTAACTGTCTATCCTATTTCATTTACCTTTTTATCCAACCTTATGCCTGTACCACATGGTATTGATGGCTGTATTGTTTTGAAATTAGGAAGTATAAGACCTTCAACTTTCTTATTTTTAAAAAATTGTTTAGACTGTGCTGGGTCCCTGGCATTTCAAGTGAATTTTAGAATCAGTCGTCATTTTCTGCAAACAGTCCACCTGGGATTTTTTAGGGATTGTGTTGAATCTGTAGATCTGTTTGAGGAGTATTGCCGTTAAACAGTAAGTCTTCCAAATATAAACGTAGGTTGTATTTCTATTGACTTCTATCTTTAGTTTCTAATGATGATTTTTCTCAGCTTTATTAAAACATAATTGACATATACTAGTGTACAAGTTTAAGAGACACAGGGTGCATGATTTGATACATGTATATTTGCAGAATTATTACCAAAATAAGGTTGGTAAACACCTCAGTAGTTACTTCATATAATGTCCATTTTGTGCGTGTGGTGGAACATTTAAGTACTACTCTGTTAGCAACTTTCAAGAATATAAAAATACAGTGTTCACTGTAATCACCATCCTATACATTATATCATCAGAACTTTTTACTCTTATGACTGGGAGCTTGTACACTTGACAAATATTTCTCTATCCCCTCCTCAACCTCTGGAAACCACCATTCCACCTTCCATTCAGCTTTTGTAAAATATATACATATTTTTTGTGTATGATGTTTGCCTTTTCTGTTTGATTTATTTCATTTAGCATAATGCCCTCAGGTTTCATCCATCTTGCTGCAAATACTAGGATTTCCTTATTTTTTTATGGATGAATTATATATATATATTATATACACTTATATATAATATATATAATATATATCACTTTTTCTTTATCCATTCATTCAACAAGGGTCATTTAGGATTGTTTCCAGACCTTGGATATTATGAATAATGCTGCAGATAACATGTGGTTGCAGAAATCTCTTTGAGGTAGTGATGTCATTTTCTTCAAATGTGTACCCAAGAGTGGGATTGCCAGATCATATAGTGGTTCTATTTTTTTAATTTTTTGAGGACCCTCCATGTGGTTTCCCATAGGGGTTATACCAATTTATATTGCTCTCAAAAGTGCACGTGTTCTTTTTTCTCCACTTTCTCACCAACAATTATTATCTCTTATCTTTTCATGTACCTGTTGACTATTTATTTGTATGTATTTTGAAATATGCCTATTCAGGTGTTTTGCCCATTTTATTTTTCTTTCTGGGTTATCCCAACTCCTAGAACTTGTAAATAAAATCTTTCTACTGAATGCTTATTCCTATCTATCTGATCCCATATGTTATTAACTTGTAATACCCATTTTTAAATCAGATTATTTTTCTGCTTTGAGTTGTCCGTTCCATATATATTTTGAATATTAATCCTTTATCAGATATATAATTTGCAAATATTTTCTCCTATTCCATAGGTGGTCTTTTTATTTTGTTGATTGTTTCTTTTGCTATGCTGAAGCTTTTAGCTTGATATAGTTCAACATATTTGTTTTTGGTTTTGTTGCTGTGCTTTTGGTGTCACATCCAAAATTTAAGTCTTTAATCCATTTTGAATTAATTTTTGTTAGTGGTATAAGATAGGAGTCAACTTTCTTTTTTATTATTTTATTTTATTTTAAAAATATTTTATTTATTTATTTATTTATGAGAGAGAGAAAGAGAGAACATGAGCAGGGAAAAGGGCAGAGGGAGAAGAAGCAGTTTCCCCACTGAGCAAGGAGCCCAAAGTGGGGCTCCATCCCAGGACCCTGAGATCATGATCTGAGCTGAAGATAGACACTTACAGACTGAGGCACCCAGGTGCACCCATCGAGTCTACTTCCATTCTTTTGCATGTGGATATGCAATTTTCTAAGCACTACTTACGAAAAAGACTGTCCCTTTCTTCCTGTTTTTTTCTGGAACACCAGTAATGTGCAGATTGTTTCTTTTAATGGTATCTCATAGTTCATGTAGGTTTGGCTTTTTTTTATTCTTTCCTTTTTTTATTTAATTTGTTCTCTGATGAGATGATTTCAAATTATGTCTTCTACTTCATAGATTCTTTCTTCTGGTTGATCCAGGCTGATGTTGATGCTTTCTATTGCATTTTTCACATCATTCCATGTATTCTTCAGTACAGAATTTTTAAATTATTTTTTGTTTTATCTCTGTGCTACACATCATTTTTTCATGTATTATTATCTTGATATTATTGAATTGTCTTGCTATCTTTCTTTTTAGCTCACTGAACTTCTTGAAAATAACATTTGTAATTCTTTATCAGACAAATTACAGACTTTTCACTTCTTTGGAGTCAGTCACTGAAAAGTTGTGTGCTCCTTTGTTGGTGACATGTTTCCTTGATATTTCATGCTCCATTTTTGTCTTCACACTTGGAGAAGTAGTCACTTCTTCCAGTCTTGACTGACTAGTTTCTGGAGAGGAATACCTTCCTTTAGCCCTATTAGGGATTCTGAGACTTTCTCAGATCTTTTCTATAGCTACATCTGCTCCCCACTTCATATTCTCTCTTATTAGGGGGACCTACAATTGCATGATTTCTTTCAGTTTTGCAAAACCAAACTGAATGTTGACAACCTTTCATCTGCTTGTTTTTTCTAGGATGGTGCTGAAAGCTCAGATTTGGGTGTTTTATCTAATCCTGAAAATTCAGGCTAATTTTTTTGCATGTGCTCACTAGCTGTATGCAAAGGCTTACACTTACCACCATCAGAGGTATGCTTGGGGAGTCAGCCACAGGGTGAAAGGTTGGGTAGAGGTGGCACACAGAGCACTGGGGGTACCTGTGAGCCAGTTGGGGATCTTCAGGCAAAGCAACCCTAGAAGCTTGTCAACAGGCCTCCTGATGGATCTGTAAAGCAGTTGGTAGGAATCACATCTCTTGGATATATTCCAATTCCACCTCCTGTTCCTCCAAATGCTCACCACCTCTAGTCATGCAGTTCATGACTCAATATTCTGGATGGCAAGAATGAAATGGGTCTCTTTTGCAGCATACTACACAGCTGGTAAAGCTGGATGCTCATTTGTATGCTCTCACTTTCCCTCATGAGAGAAAACAAAGGGTAAGAAGGTCTTTCTTGGCACTGAGCTCTGCTGTCTTGGGAAAGAGATGACACTTGTAAAGGCAAATTGTTTTTACTCTCTTCACTATGTCCAATCTCTGATATTTTTTTCTGTATACTGGACTTTCTCCATTGAACTCCTGGACTTTGACAAAGGCCCACTCCTCCCAGGAGTGATTGTCAAAATCAGTGTTCTTTGACAGGGAGATGGTAGAAATTCTTATTCCACCATGATCATAATATCATTCCTCTCTGACAATGTTTTATAGCTTTCACTGTACAAAGCTTGCACTTCTTTTCTTAAATATACTTTTAACTATTAGTTTATTCCTTCTGATGCTATTATACATGGAATTATTGTCTTAATTTTATTTTTGGATTGCTTTTTGTTGGGATACAGAAATAAAATTGATTTTTATATAAAGATACCTTTATATAAAACCTTTCCAAACTCACTTATTAGCTCCAAAATTTTGTGAGTGTGTGGATTTCTCAGGATGTTCTATATACATATACATCTCAGAATGAAGACAATGTCACTTCTTTCTTCCCACTCTGCAAAGCCATTATGTATGTTTCCTGCATAGTTGCCCTTAATAGAACCTCTAGTACAATATTGAATTAGAGTGGCAGAAATGGACATTTTTGTCTTGTTTCTGATCTTTGGCAAGTAGCTTTTAGTTTTTCATCACTAGGTTTGATCTTACCAGTACACAATATACTGTTTTGACTTAGACATTTTATATTTTGTAAGGTAAATCTCCCGTATTGTTTTTCAGACTTTTATAATATGCTTCCCCATTTATTTTCCATATAAAGTTTAAAATCAGCATATCATCTGTAAAAGTACAGGGGATTCTGATTGTATTGATTATATATTCAATGTGATAAAATTATATATTTTTAGGTCATTAGCATTGGCACGCAGGAACATGGTATATAATCTAGCTTTTTATGTTCTTAATTACCAATTTCGTACTTTTCATCCTATAAGTCTTATAACTTTGTTAAAATTATTCATACATGAATATATATTTTGTTGTATTAAGAATGTAAGATCTTTCAAATTTATTTTCAATGTATGACCAAGTGTTCACAACTACCCATTGGTTATTATCTGCTTGGTCTTCACAATACTTCAGTCAGGTTCTTCTTTTTCCATGAGACCCTGAATTCTTCTTACCCCTAAACCTGTGCAAGCATAGAAAATGTTGAACATGCCTATTTTCATCTTTGCCTGTGAATCAGATGACCATAGTAAAACTTTTTTTCTGATCTTATTGGTCATTTCATCCAGCTTCTCCTCTAGACATTCTGCTTTTCTCTGCTTGCTCCTCCTTTACCCTTTAACAGAGAATCTTTTTTCTGTTTGATCTTGAGATGCTCAGATTTCTGAAATTGGAGTATTCTTCCTATCCCAATAGTCTTTCTTGATAATTAAAGTCTATCTACGTCCAGGCTTTTTTTGACATTTGTATAATACCATATAGAATAGGTATGTATGTATGTATATAATAATATTTTGTATCCATCCTCCATGATGAAACCCTCAGTAGGCTAATACATTTTTTTAAACTGAGTTTCTTTTTTCCCTTCAGTATTCAGTGAAATACTAATCATCTGATTATCTTCAAACAATTAACATTTATTTCTTCCAATATTTATACCAAGTATTTTTCTCTCTTGCCTTGTCACATTAGTGAGAACTGCCAAAACACGGTTGAATTATAGTGATATTAGGAGGCATCCTCTCTGTTTCTCAATACGCTGCAAAAGCCTATTATATTACTCAATTTAATATATTAGTTGTGTTGTGTCAGTTTCTTTATATTAAGAAAGTTTCCTTCCTTCTCTATTTTGCTTTAAAGCTTTTT
>PITA01011350.1:0-67199 GCA_004023965.1 Spilogale gracilis | reverse complement strand
TTCAGTCCCTCTTACAGCGGGGCCACATCCCTTGAGAAACTTTCCACCTCCCCAGAAAAATACATTTTATTGACATCTTCCTTTCCCATAGTTCCCTCCGCCTTCCCTTTGGGTGAGCTCTGGAAACTCACATGATAAGTCATATCCCTGTATGTCCTCTAGCTGACAGATAGCATTCTGAGGCTGGGGAGCAAGAGGAAGGGAAAAGATGAGGCGGACGGAAGGGGCTTTTTGGAGGAGGTTGAAGCTTTCTTACATAGAAAAACCATTTCCCTTTATACTAACCCCAGGCTTGTTTTAATTTGAAGTTATTAATTTGAAATAGCTAATCGGTTGCCACAGGCATACACATGTTGCCAAGATTGCAAAATACCTGCCCTTTTCTAATCAACCCCAAAATGATAATGATTTATATGTATAATGTGCACTTAGCTTGAAAAGCCCTGGCACTTTCTACCAGATGATTTGCTGAGATTATTCAGTAGGACTTTCTCATTCATACTAATGGCTGTGAGGCCCAGGGAGGACTGCAACATTTTCATGACTGAACAATAGCATGAACACACACTTTTTAAAAGACAGAAAAACAAGCCCCACAGCACACACTTTTTAAAAAACAAGCCCCACAAACTCTAGGAAGAGACTCCACAAAGCTTATTTTACCCATTTATTTGGACAAGTGTCATTTTGCTTTGAATATTTATCATTCTCAATGGGGTATGAGTGGAAATGTCCTCAGAGCCCCCAAAGAGAAGTAAGGGTTACATAGCATGAGCTTTCATTGCTGCTCTGATAGCAAATATTTACTGGGAAGCAGGATGGGGTTTCTTCGTTTAAATGAGAATTATTTGGTTTGACTTTAATGAAGCAAGAATTAACTGTTAGCTCTAACACTTAACCCACTGCTGTGATGTATTTATCTTTATTAAGGAAACCTAATACATTCTTGGCAGGTCACAGCAACTCTTCACATCCGAGGGAGCTGGTAGGAAAGAAGACCATTGGCTCTAATTGAAATGACAGCAGGAATTTGAGCAGCATGCAATAAGAGTATTGAAATGTTACCACCATCCCCGTCAGAGTTTGCGTTTCATCTTCTACCCAAATGCCAACCCCATCTTCACTAACCTTGCAAAACAGAGTCTTGACCACCCCCTTGAGTCCCACTCTGGGAATTCCACTCCCACAGGAGAGTGCTCTCTCAAGGAAAAGTGCAACTCAGCATCCTTAAGTGCCAAACCTGGCGTGGCAATTTCTCTTGGCGTTCTGCCATTCAAGTCAACTGCAGTGTTGACCCAAGAGAGATTATGAAATTATCTTGAGAACATCATACTCCTAGGGAACAGGGTTGAAAAAAGATTGGCTTCCACTTGCTTGAATTTGACTTATCTTTTCCAAAAAGCCTTTCTCAAACTAAGGTGTATTTAATAACATGATTAAAATATACTCAACATTCAAATGAGATTTCCGAGGCAAAATATTTTTATTATTAGGTCATTGTAGCAGAGATAAGGAGTCATGAGAGAAAAAGGGGCAGTGAAAAAAAGAGGAGGAACTGAGGGTTAGTTTTTCAAATAGAAATTCTATCCGATATGCTGCTTTACAATAGTGCTATTTCAGTGCGTGCCTAAGATCTCAATATATTTTACCAAAAGAATCCTTTTATTATTGGTGTCTTAGGTTTTAAATTTTTTACCTTCAAAAATATGTGTTTTTTTTCTCCAGTAACGGGAGAGTCCTTTTATTTTTATAGCAGATCCGTGAGACATCATTTTGGTAGAATTGAGTACGTTTGTCCCTTTCTATGTCCCTTATTGCTGTTTCTTAACCTAATATTTCAAGAGAAAAAGAAACCCTGCACTGCCTGGAATGGATAAGGAACATTCCATTCGGTGTTGGAAACATGGAAAAATAAGCAGAACAACACAGAACTCACTCGTTGTATTGCATATCACTGCAGTTGCCAGTGTGTAAAGTGAATCAGTTGGACCTCAGAAGCAATCCTTGCCCGATACTATTTGGATGGTTATGGACCAAGCAATTGTTTGGTGAAAACACATCTGTAGAACACATAGATGTCCTGAGAAGTATGGGTAATTCAGTTTCTCACAAATTCCTGATGACATTGTGTTGTTAAGGGGACTCAACACATTCCTTAAAGACACCCTATAGTTAGTTCTTCTGGTGCAAGTTTTCTCTCTTCTTGTTATCATAGTCATATACTAACTGAGGTAATTCCATCTTCATGTGCCTATTACCTATCAAAAAGGATGTCATGGTACATTCCCATTCCCCCCATGGCCTCTGTGGGTCCACGCACACATATCTGGATTGTCACATGCTCCAGAACCCTGTTGGGGTGTGCTGAAATGCTCTAAATACACAGTTGCTAGTTTTAGGGTGTGTGAGTGTGTGGGAAACTGTCAGTCAACGATGGAGCTTAACTTTTCCTATGCCTCTTGATACTGAAATACAATTTTGTTTTCCCTCTGTGTAAGCTCAGAAGTGAAGTGGGATGAGTCAGTCAACACACTGGTGGCTTAATACTTTCCAGCCACTGTTTTGCAAACAATCAGCACTTTGCCGATCAGTACCTTCACTGGGGCCTTGTTTTTGTGAGGCTCATCTGGGGCCAATAGAAAGACTCTTTAAAGAATGAAATGTCTTTTAATCTCTTTCTGCCCTCTCTTTTAAGATGTGAAGGCAACAATTTCATGGACTATTCATTAATAATTTAACCCTTCTATGATACTGTGGAAATTATCAGGGAATATCACATTTTATAAGGACATATCTAGAAAACAGCTTTATCAGCAGGCATCAGTTCTGCGTCTTTACCTATACATAGAGATTGGACAGTGCCCGCCAGCATCTGAGTCCTGAGGAATAAATAACAACAAAATCCTTCATAGATGGTTATTTTTGGCCCTTGATGTCCTAGATATAGAAATATGCAGGAAGAGATTTATTTGTGCATTGAACTCTTTGCTCTGTGTGGAATTATTCAAAGAATTATTTTAAAACTAAAATATTTTACTATACAAGGAGTGAGAGTGCAATCATGGAATGTTCCTCTTCCAGAAATTACGAACTGGCAACCCCTGCTAACTGCAGGCCTCATCCAGCCTGCAAACATGCTTTTTGTGATCTCTATGATTTTGTTTTGTTTTTTTATTAATTGACCTAAGAGCCATTTTATGTGAACTGGAAATTTCACATAGAAATGGATTTAGGGATTAAAAAAAATCTGTCCATAACAGGTCTACACTACTCCTAGGTAGGAGCTAAGTAGCAACTGCCCCCTTTAGATGGAGCTTAGGCCTCTAGTAGATGAGGGGCACACCCCCTCATATCAGGCATAAATCTTTTAGTTGCCCCTTTAGGGCAGCACGGGCCACAATTTTGCCACAGTTCTCCTCCGCTAATCAGAAATCAAATCCTACTGTAGGTTTGCCAAACGCATTGGCTTTGTGATCACTGCTCTTGACAAAGACTTTTTGGTGTCATGATCTTTATTAGAAATCATATAGAGAAAATATGGTAATGCTTTCTAAGCTCCTTAGGGACCTTCCTTTCCAGAAATCTGAACCATCATGCATAAACACCCATCATGTGCCAGGCACCTTTCTTCCCCTACTTTATGGGATCATCGCAACTCTCTCAAGTGGGGGTTGTTTTTGTTGTTGTTGTTTTAAAGATTTTGTTTATTTGACAGACAGAAACACAGCTAGAGAGGGAGCACAAGCGGGGGCTGTGGGAGAGGGAGAAGCAGACTTCCAGCTGAGCAAGGAGCCCAAAATAGGGCTAGATCCCGGGATTCTGAAATCATGACCTGAGCCAAAGGCAGATGCATAACGACTAAGCCACCCCGGGTGACCAATCTCAAGTGGGTATTTTACAGATAAGGGAAGTGGAGCTCAGAGAGACTGAGTAATTTGCCTAAGATCACACAGCTCCTGGCTGGTAGAACTAAATCACATTTCTAGGCCTGCCTGGTTCCAATGCCCAGACTCCTCTACCAAACCTCCTGAAGACTTCAGATGACTCCATAAAAATCTTATACCTCTTACCACAGCACAGCCCTGTTGAGGATAAGGAATTGAATCAGAGAGGCAGAAGAGGAAAAGGGACATTTTTAAGCTTTTTAAATTTCTCAATGGCTATGTCATCATTTCCTTATTAGGATGGCAATAAAATTACCTATTTGGGTTTCTGTAATTCCCCAGGAGCTATGAAACTTCTGTGTGGCTCCTGTAGGCAGCTAGCAGGTTGGCATCCACACGACTTCTGTTTTTTCCCTGGCTGTGTAGACTCACCGCTCAGTTGCTGCACAGCTGTATGGAGCTCAAATTGTAATAAAAGGAGTTTAGTGCAAACCACACATACATAATGGTCTTTGAGTTCCCCCTAGGCTTTGAAAATCTTTCTTCATTATCTGCCCATACACTTGGAATTTCTTTGCCAAGTCCATCTTCATTTACTGAAGTGTCTCCAGAGCACCACTTTCACAGGGATTTTTCTTCAGAAGTAGAAACGGGCCCCAAGCCCACACATTGGGGAAGGTCAATGCAAGCGATAAAGCTGACACTTAAAAACTCACTCCAGTGAGGCAGTCACTTCCGGGGAGGGAGCCTGGGCCCACTCTGTAAGAGACCCTGTAGACACAGGAGTAAGGGAGGCAAAGAAGAAAGAGGCCAGAGCTGGGGGAAATAGCAATTTAGTTGTTGATTCTCTGGGTAGAGGAGGAGGCCTTCCTTCTGCTCTGTGTAACTCTAAATTCCTGCTCTCCCAACACTTGCACAACCTTCCCAATACCTCCATTCAGATGCTTTCATCCATCAGTTACCCATTCAAGCCATCTTAGAACACCGATATAAAATGAAACCTCTCCAATCCTCTCTATCTTCTTGCCCACTTTACTCTTTCTTTTTCACACTGATCACGGCACATTATAATACATATTCAATTGTTTTGTAGGTTATTTGTCTCTCTCACCTTCATGTAAGCTGAGCACAAGAAACTAGTCTGTTTTGTTTACTACTATACCCTTAGCACCTTGTACAGGACATGTAGTAGGAACTCAAGTTAGTGAATTTTCAATACATACTTCAGATCTGAAAGGGAGTAAGACATAGTTTCTACCTTCAGGCATTCATAGATCTTGTTTTATTCATGGGTTTTTTTGAGAGACAGATATAAACATAAATGCAACTCATACTATACTTTGACTTGTATTCATGACTTTAGCAGAAGTACTTTAACTGATTAGCATTGGATTCCACGGGTGTGATGGTTAATTCTATGTGTCAACTTTACTGGGTCATGGTGTATACAGACATTTGGTCAAACATTATTCTGGGTATGCCTCTGAGGGTATTTTTGTATGAGATTAACATTTGAATCCGTAGAAGGAGTAAACAGTTTTCACTAATGTGGGTGGGCCTTGTCCAATCAGTTAAAGGCCTGAATAGAACAGAAGGACTGAAGCCATATTGCTGCCATCACCTCAGCCCCTCATTCCATTAGAGTAAGAGGGACTCCTCCTGCCTAACTGCTTTCACAGTGGTCTGCTTGGTTCTTCAGGCTCAGATTGAAACAACAGCTCTTCTCCGTTCTCCAGCCTGCCGGCTTTCAGACTAGAATTTACACCACTGGCTCTCAGGCCTTCGGATTCTGACTAGGACTACACATTGGCTCTCCTGAGTCTCCAGATTGCTGACTGTAAATCTTGGGACTTCTCAGACTCTGTAATCACATGAGCCAAGATAATATAATATGGATAGATGATACATGATGGTAGACTGATAGGTAGATAGACAGATGATAATTCTCCTATTGGTTCTATTTCTCTGGAGAACCCTAACTGCTTATAGGCCAGACAGGCTAACTTTGAAAGTCTCTTAGAAGCAGATGCCAAAAGGAAGGCATTGTGCAGGAGGTTTAGTGAGGAAAGTGCCTGGGAAGAATAGGGTTAAAGTGGGGAAGAGAAGGAGCAGACAGGGGAATCTTTGGCTTACAGTGCAAGACCTAAGAAAGGGAAGAGGGAAGGAAGGATTGGGTAGGAAGAGTTTCAGACCACGGCAGAATTCTGAGAAAGTTTTGACCATCCTGCTGGAAAGTCCCCACGTGAAAGATGCCCGTGTGAGGAATACCCCCTTGAGACAGGAATGGCCCAGTTCTGATTCCCCCACTGTGGTCAGTTTTTGTCTGGGAGCAGCTCTAGGGGAAGTGCGACCTCTAAGTGAATGCTGAGTATATCCAAAATATGGCAGCTGGAGGCAATGCTCCACCACAGGCTCTCTCAGAGGGGGAATCTCAGCAGGGCACCCTCATGCCTTTTCTTCTAGAATGCCTTTCTGAGGCTCAGGGTGGGCTTTTGCAAATTTCAGTAATCATAGACTTTCTGTGAGGAGGACAGTATATTTTTAAGGGGAGAATCCTAGGGACTTCTCTTGCAGCATATGATCTTACTTAGATTGTATAGTAACCAAAGCCAGTCTCAGGGTTGTCTCTGGCCACAACCAAGAATAAGATATGGTGGTGGGAATCCAAGGAAAGTGGGCTGTGGAAACTGGCAATCAATCCTGCCAAGGCTAGTAGCATGGGAACAGCAAGCACCTGCCATCCTAAATGATGGGAGGAGGACCTGGTGTTAGAAACCAGTCAGTGTATGGACCAGCTTTGGTACACACACTCGACTTGACAGACCTCTGGCTGAGACTTTCAGAATCTGGATACATTTCAATAGAGCTAGGAGGAATATGGCAGAGATCAGCTTTCTTTAGTTGGAGCAAAAAAGCTCCTGTGAGTGGGCAGAAAAAGATACTAGGCCACCTGTTCTTCTGGCAAACAAAATAGTGCTTGTTTGTGTTAAACGATCAGAAATCAAGTTCTTTCTTTTATTTCTCCTTTAGAATCGAAATTTATTAGCAATTCAGAAGATTTGTGTGGGCTGGGCTTCCCCTGTAAACCTTTCCCTCCATTAACATATTTCCCTAACTCTACAAATTAAGAGAACTGCCACCTGAAACTTGTAAAACAACAACAACAACAAAAAACCTTTGTCAATTAATTCTGATGGAATCATAGTGACAAAACATTAGCATTAGACAGGAATTTGGAGATCCTTTACCGTTACACGTGGAGAAATTGGAACCCAGAATACGAGTGATGTCCCAAGATCACCTGACTGATAATGGCGGGAAGAAGGCTGGAATCCAAAGCTCTCATGTTTAGGCCAGACCTCTGCGGACCACAGCAGGCCTTGTTTTCCTCTCTGATTGTACCTTGCTCCTTATTTTTCAAGTTAAACACATCCTTGGTGAGCCAAATATTTCTTTGTTTTCTAGGCAGTCACTTTTTTCTCTGGCTAAGATTTCAGTGACTTACTATGAGAAAGATAACAAAAAACAAAAAATAACAAAAAACAGTGCTGTGCCCCAGGAGCCTACAGATTCCATCGCCTTGGAACCTGACAATGGCCAACACCTAACATAAATCCTGTGAGGGGAAAGACAAAGAAGCTGAAGGCCTGAAATCACCCCACTTTGTAAGTGGTAGATCCAACATTAGTTTACTGAATGAATACAAGTCTCAGGTGGCTGCCTGCCCATGGACTCTGAAATTTCTTTGAGCTGGAGACAACCTTGACAATTATCTGTGAGGAAACAGAGCCCCAGAAAAAGCAAGTCAGGACTGGAATGCACACACCTTTCAGCTTTTAGTCCGATGATTATCTACAACAAAATACTTTGAAGAGTCCAAGGAAGAGCCTTTTAATTGAAGACAAGTAAGTGCAAATTAGGAAGTCTTGTCAAAAGTCAGAGTACATTGGCATTACTAATCACTGTTGAGCCTCTCATATATATTCCACGCACCATTGCAAGTGTTTTTCATGGATGGGATCCTTCTTTCAGTGGGCTACGCATCAACTTCACCACGTTATGTCCCAGCAACCATTCCTAAAGCCCAGTGGCTTACAGCAGCAGAGCCTTGTTTCTCATGTGTCGTATACTGGTTGGGATGGCTGAGGTTCTGCCCCACATGGCTTCTTCCACGCAGGGTCCAGCACGAAGGCAATGACCCTACATGAGCTGCATCAGTCTTGAGGCCCCAAAGCCGCTGCTCGGTCATGGCGTATGTCATTTCTACTTAAATTCCACAGGTCAAAGCAGGTCACATGGCCAAGCCTGATGCCAATGAAAGGAACACCGTCAAGTCATGTGACAGTGAGCAGAGATGTGAGGCAATGAGCAGAGATCTTTTATATAGATATAATTTAGATATATTATATTTAATATATATTATCCATTAAAAATTTTTAACATTAAGGCAGAAAAATATTTGAAGTAATACTGCAATCTACTACAGTGGGAATCACCATTTTACATTTATTAGCTTTTTTAGTCTTCACAACAAAATGTACAAAATAGGTAAAAATACCATTTGATGCCCCACATTTGTACAGTGAAGTGACAGACCTGGTATTTGAACCCAAGCAGCCTGGCTCAGGAGCCCACACCTAAATCCGTAGGCCATGTCACTTTTCATAATATGCTTGCTGTCTTTAATCGGATAACCCTCTGACAGAGTCCCTCTCCCCCTCTCCCTCTGCCAACTAGTAAAGCCTGCCCAGTGCCTCATGCCCAAGACTTCAGCCATCTGTTATTTTTACCTGCATTGCCACGTTCACTTACTTATTCAAAAAATATATACTGAGCATCTGTGAGCATGACATGATACAAAACAGTAGGTAGAGAACAGTTAGAAAGATCATTCGGAAATAGATGATGGGCCTTGCTCTCACAAGCGTGGTCATAACACCCACAACTCAAGTGCATAAATCGTAACATGTCTGAACCAACTTGAAACTGCTGTGGGGAAGTAATGAGATTTCTTTTGAAGGGGGAAGCCTAGAAAAGAATGAAAGAAGGGTATTTACTCTAACCCCTGAAGGAGAAGTTGGGCGTGAAGACATGTGGGTGAGGGGAAGAAAGGGGATGCATGAAGGAAGGCCTGAGGGGTGATATGGGCAGCAGATGCGTTATTAGTTCAAGGCCCACACTCAGCAAGGGCATCAGGAGCCCTTTTGCCTTGTCTCAGCAACGCATACGCTGGCAGGAGTAAAGATGGCTTTTGTCACTTGATTTTAAACTACCGTCCCAATACTGGGTCACACTGGCTGTCGTGACTAATGACTATTTCTAGAACTCCCGTAGTTATCCTTACATAACACAGTTACATTGCATTGTGTTTAATAAGCATCAAAGCATTACTTTGGTAAACATTATTTTCTACAATATAGCAAATATTTTAAAATCCTGTGTTGGCTTTTTTTCATCTTTAAAAATGATGCCAGCGGCTTTAAGGAAGGAAAGCAGATTTCCAGTCTTTAAACAACCCATAGGTTCTGCAGTAAAACACAGTGGAAAGAAAGTATCATCATTTTAGTGGGGAAAATTGTTTTGTTCATTCATTCAAACAACAAATATTTAGTGAGCACTTAATATAAATAAGTAATTATTCTAGGTATCGGGGAGGCAGCAACAAACAGGAGGCACAGATTTCTGCCCTTGTGGATTGTGCATTTTGCTGAGTATGCAAAGGGATATAATAAGAACCAAAAAGCTAAACTGCACATTTATGGAGGAAGCAGACCTTGATTGGCAAGCTGACCAGTACCGTTTTTCTTCTGCAGAATGTGGGAAGTCATTGAATATCTTCTGCTGGGAAACTGTCCTGAGAGCTAAGCTTTGGGGGGTTAATCAGGCGGCATTGTGCATGTGTGTGTTGGGAGCGGTGAATTAGAAAGGGACTTGTAATGAACAGGGGACATCCAGAAAATATCTAATATCCAGGAAATAGAAAAGCAGTCCTGAACTAGGGTAGTCAGAGTGAATACAAAGCCAGGACAAGATGTGAAAGATTGGCTTGAGGCAGAAGAACAGGAAAGGAATTTCCAGTTGTGTAGGTGGGAGACTGAGACAGAAGAAAGAATCAAATTTCCTATGCTTGTCTCCGGTAGGGGTAAGGTGGCTTAGCTATAGAGTAGACATTGATACCAGATGACCCCAGCTGCGAAGTTAGGCCTGAGACTTAACAGCTATGAAGCTTTGGGTAGGTTACTTAACCTCTCTGAGCTTCATTTGCCTCACCTGTAAAAGTGAAATGTAATCCCTGACTTGCAGGATTAAATAAGATAATACTGTTCAGAGCACAGACTAGGCTCTCGATGACCACATTATTAGGATTATGTGGAAGGTGCACTAGCTTGGGGCATGCATTTAAAGTAAATGTAGGACATCCAAAAAGAGGTGTCAGGTGAACAGTCACAAAGGTGGGAGCCTTAGATGAGCCCCTGTATCAAATAATAATAGTATTTTTATTATAGGACCTCCAAAGGGTCCTACAATTGTTAAGTCGATAGAAAGATAAGAGCCTCGTGTGAGTCCCTATATTAATTAATAATAACAACATATTAACATTTATTTTTGAGCATTTACTGTGCTAAACATTCGATAGGCTTTAGCTCCTATAGCCCTCACAGCAAGCCTATAAGGAAGATGTGGTTGACATCATTGTTTTATAAAGGAAAAAACTGGGATTTAGCTGGCCAAATTTAGCCAGTTAATGAGAAGCAGAACTCGATATCAGGTCCCCTTGACTCTGAAGGCCATACTCTTTACATTCAAGGTTTGGAGTAGCAAACTGGAGGTGGCGCGGAATTGGGTTTGAGAACTCTAACTCCCCCTGCCCAAGCACCTGCAGACACACCCACACCACCCCGGAGGCTGGCCCTGCTGTGCTCATGAAGAAATGAGGTCAGTGTGAAGGGACACCCTACCCACCTGAGCGCCCCCCACACTCCCCACCCACCCCGCTTTGTGGATTGGAGCAGATTTCGTTGGTTCAGCTCAGATCCCAGTCAGTCTCATCATGACCACAGACAGATCTTTGGGCTCTAGAAAGGTAGTCACAGCCCTTGCAGGCTGGCTATCTCCTTTCTCTGAGAATTTTGACCAAGCCCCTGGGGCTGGGAGCCAAGACCATGGAAATACACCAACCCAGGTTTAGTATGGGCTCCCACCATTTACTACCTGTGTGATTTTGGGCAAGCCCCTATCCTTCTGGGGCCTCTCTTCCTTCCTCTTTTGCAAAGCAGAGATAATGACCCAGGCTCAGATCAAACAACTGGGAAATGAAGGCATCTGCAGAAGGAATCACTATGTAAAGATTTGCTATTTGCTCTGGCATTGCCGGGTCCTAACAGTGGCCAACTGGAGGAATGAGAAAAATCCGGGCTCAGCCCCCGAGAAGATGCCCCAGAATGCTTCCAAGGGAAACATCTTGCCTGACCCTGTCATCAGACTACCTTGAACTTTGGTAAAACCTATTTTAGCTCCTCTTTTGTTTCCTAAGTGCAGCCATAGTGAGTCATTTTTCACTCAAGAAAAAGTGTCACATTTGCAGTTCTGCCCCTTCTATTTTGATGTTAATTTTAGCATTACCTGTGTGGATTTCTGGGTTTTGATCCCAAACAAACCCTGCTTGGAATAGAACAGAGGCAGCTCTCTGACTCACTTAACAGTTTAAAAATCAAGCATGTTAATAGCTCAGCCATTTCTCGGTGAACAGATTCAGGCAGCAAAGCCTACTGTGGTGTTCTGTCCTCGTAATTTTCTGTATGAGGATCTGACAAATTGGCTTTCAGAAAAGCCACCGCACAAAGATGGCATTTGCCAGCTCGTGTTTGGGAAGAATGTGATATTATCAGAAGAAAGCACAATGCAAACTGTCCTATGTGTAAGTCGGGGGGCTTGACTTTGCTTTTTCTTCTAAGCCAATCCCTTTAAAAAATTAACTCATACCAGGGAGCAAAGACCTGCTTCTTTCTGAACATTCCACTTCTCCCTCACACTGTCTCACAAGCAGGCATTTTCTGGTTTTTCTTTTTCTTTTCTTTTAATGTACGATCTGGCCTGTCTAAGGAGACACCAAAATGCCAGAGCAGTCGAGCGAATAATCGGCATTTACTCCAGGCTCCGCCACGTTTTCGAACCAGAAGGACGACAGAGTTGAATGAGTGGGGGTCTCTGTATGTGGCTTTGTGCAGCAGGCCTGCCAAGCATTACTATTCCAGCCCTTAAACCTATGCCAGACTGTTAATGTCTTAATGCTTATTCAAGTGTCAGGGAGTGCTGGCAGATGTCAGGGAGAATGGGAGGCTGTCAATAAGGAAATTACTTACATTCACAGGGTGATTGCCGCAGTCTGTCAGGTATCGGGGCATATGAAAAGAAGGGAGCAGAGGGAAAAAAAGAAGGTGGCAGCAAACAGTGTTGGGGGAGGGTCCTTTTTAGATCTATACATTGTTTAAAGATATCTTATTTTCCTTCCATTTATAGAGCTAGACTCCAGAGACAGCAGTCGTAGGTCAATATCAGTAAACTAGAAGTTGTCTATTTCTGGAGACTTGAACAAGAGCGGTGCAACTGGGGCCTTTTGTGTTTGAAACATGACGAATAATTCAGGTTCTTCCCTGAGCAGCAGGAGTCCGTTGTCTGGTCATCAGGAAACACATATGGTTTTCCATACTTTATAGATTTCACTCAACAACTACTTACTACCCTCTCTTCTAGGTGCAGTAAATAACCCAGTGACTGGATGTACACAGGAAATGTATTTTAAAAATCATTCTTTACATTCAAGAGAGGAAAAGGCACCCTCTTTGCAGAACCATTTTAAGAATAAGAATTTGCACTCAGCAGAATCCCACCCATGCAGATCTAACAGAACCTGCCTGTTTCCTTGCCTGGGTGACAGAGGGGGGCTGAGAATTGGAGCTTCTAGAGAAAGGCTTGTGGGCGATCTTGCCTTTGAAAGCTTCTCTTAGTTCTGGATTTGCCACGGTGATTCTATTTATTGCCTCCTTATGCCTAGAGAGCTCTTTTTCTGTCTTGTTTCTTTACTGGTTTTTATACCCTCCCTACCCCATTCTTCCACGTACATATGTGTGTGTATGCTTGGAGGTTGGGAGGGCAGAAATACACTGACATTAGTCAGTGCTCAGATACACGGGAAAAAACTCACATGTAGTTACAAAACTTGCCTTTTATTTATTTTTTTTGATGATTTTGACATCTTTTTTAATTCTTTTTTTTTTAAAGACTTGTTTATTTATTTATCTGACACAGAGAGGGATCACAAGTAGGCAGAGGAGCAGGCAGAGAAAGGAAGAGGCAGACTCCCTGCTGAGCAGAGAGCCAGATTCAGGCCTTGATTCCAGGATCCCAAGATCATGACCTGAGCCGAAGGCAGAGGCTTTAACCCACTGAGCCATCCAGGCGCCCACAAAACTTGCCTTTTAAAAGAAAGATCAGGACATCCAGAATCACCGTGGAAACATGAGATACCTCTAGTGTTCATCCCTGATGATGAGAAAAACACCACTGCATTTAAAGGGAGCATGGCAATCCCATTTGTAGTTAATGGTGGCTTATGGGGGCTGCCTGCACTTAATGTCCCATATCTCCTATTAACATAGCCCCCTTTACTATTTTAGAATTTCTCCCAGAAGGAAGAGAAGAGAGGAAGTCAGGCACATGTGTTAGTTGCTTCTAGACTACCTAAGGAAAAACAAATATTTTACTGATGAAAACTCCAGGGCTAAACGTGCCCAGGAGTATAGAAATTAAGGGCAGGGAACTTTTCCCCAGAGTGCCTGAGTCAAACTGAACTCCTGAAAGATACCCTGTCAAGGGGACTGGACTCCAGGGCACCTGGGTGGCTCAGTGGGTTAAACCTCTGCCTTCAGCTCAGGTCATGATCTCAGGGTCCTGGGATCGAGGCCCACATTGGGCTCTCTGCTCAGCAGGGAGCCTGCTTCCTCCTCTCTCTCTGCCTGCCCCTCTGCCTACTTGTGATCTGTCAAATAAATAAATTAAATCTTTAAAAAAAAAAAAAAAGGGAGGGGGGGACTGGATCCATAGGAACCAAACCAGCTGGGTCAAAGGATGGGCAGCAATAGTCTAGAGGTGGCCCTTGTTGACCCCATTTGGTTTCAAGGGTCCCCACCACCCTTCCTGGCCATCTCTTCCGGCCAGCTCCTGTCCCTGCCCCCAGATGGAGTGGTGCAGAGTTGGGATTCAGGATAAGAGTGCGTTCATGTCCACGTCAGCACAGCCCCCCATGAGTGCCCCACCTCGCTGCTGGTCTGGCCGTGGACTCATGGACTGCCGGGGTACATAATTCTAGCAGTTGAACACTCGTCGTGCACAAGGTTCCTGGTCCTTTGAAGTGCTCTCTTCAAGGGGGCAGAGGCAGATTTCTGCCTGAAAAATACGGGATCACTGAACTTATCCCTGAGGGATTCTTCCAGGGACACCCCACATTGCAGGAAGAAGTCAAAAAGTTTCTATCAGCTTACCTCACAGCTTTCCTTCTTTCCCTTGATAAGCTGAAACAGAGGGTCATCCGGCCAGAAGCTCTCTGTGGCCCACATAAAACCTTTGAAACATCTTTCCTCAGGAGAGCTGGAGCTCTCCACCCCCACCTTCCCCTTCCTTGTCCTAACCCACCCAGCTGAAGTCAGTCCAACCCTTTCTCCCATATGCTACAATAGTAAGCTCTGGGTAGAAAAGCGTGCAAATCAATCAATCCATCCAATGACTAATGCTAGAAGAAATACCTAAAACAACAGAAAAATATGATATCAGCCAGACATAAGCAATATCATAACCAAATCCTGAGGCATCAGAAAAAAACATGAACAAAGCATTAGGTTTCCCGTATGCGTTTATTTTCCCACTTGGTTACTTATACTAGTCATTTTACTAAAGCACTCTATTTCTTAAAAACTGAAGTCCACAGCATTTTCAAATTGTTTTCTTTTTCTCCCCTCTTTTTTCCACGTTTATGATTGCTAAATTTATTATTCCAAACCTTTATATTTCCTATGTCCTATTCTCAAAGTGGATATGGGTCACAGAGTAATGAGAAAATTAAAAATAACAAGGCCAATAACTATCATTAATTAAGTAGTTACTAAGTGCTAAAATAATGTCTTGAACTATTGATTGTCCCATTGTTACAAGTGAGGATTAGGGTTTAGAAATATTAAACAACTCAAGGTCTCTTGTTTTGTAATCCCAGGGCAATGGCCAAAGCCCCTCAGAACCTGCCCTGGACTAGGACAGATGCCTCTTCAAATAGTCATATAATCTTATAACATCTTATACATTTCCTTCATACTTCTTACAAAAGTTTGTAATTTTACATTTTTTGTGTCATTATTTAATAAGTATTTCTCCCCTCTAGACTCTCAGTTGGAGGATAGCAGAAACCACATCTATTTTTGCTATTACTGAACCTGATATGTTAATTAAAAATAGTAGGACTATAAGACATATTGAATGAATGAATATTGGAATGACTTACTTAATGAATAAATGAGTTCTTATCTGTCCAACCCCAGAAATCCAAGGCTTTAGTGTAGGCAGCAAGACTGCTATTTTAATGAAGTTCTAGGTGACAGACTATGCAAAGCACCATATAATATGTAACATTAAGTCCTGCTAGCTAAACTGGGTTTAAACCCCAGCTCCAGTGGTGGCTTTTTCAAGCTGTTTGATCTTGGACACATTACTTAACCTCTCTGTGTCTCAGTTTCCTCATTTGCAAAATGGAGATAATAATAGAACTCACCTTATATAGTTACGAGAATTAAATGAATGCATAACCTCGCAGAAGAGTACACAGTACCTAGAAATTTCTGTGTATGTGCTAGATATTATCACTACTCAGGAATTAACTTAGGACAGGAAAAAAAAATACCCCAGGCTAATTTCATTCAAAGAGTCCTTTGTGATAGTATTTATTCATTGATTCAAACCCCTGTTCTGGTCCTTCTTGAAGGAGGATCCTAACAGTGTTACTCTCTAAGAAGTGGCCCTAGGTTTTTCACTCTCAAGCAGAAAATACCCAACATGAGTCCATCTGGAGATTTTTACTAATCTTTCACCCCAAAGGTTCAGGAAAAAATATTTAGCAAAGATAAGTTATTTTTAAATTTTGAGCATACATTATAAATATATATTTTTAAGTATCTACCACCCTGGCATTGGGCCCACATCCTCCATGATCAGTATCAGTAACTGCAGAATGAGGCCTCATGGTCAAGGGCCCGACCTAGAGGCCCTCAGGCCCAGATTTCATCACCACCCAGCTCATTACTGACCAGAAGACCTTAACTATTTCTTGTCTTGTTTCCTAGTTCCTAGGACTTTAGATTGTTGTAATGGTTAAATGAGATCAAGTTCTTGATTCTGGTAATGTTTAGTACAAGTGGGTTTTCTGTTACTTCTACCTACCTTCTTATTTTCCTTTTTATAATTACCCACCCAGAACTTAACCAATACTCTGCTATCCTTCTGTGCCTTCTCTGATCATTTTTTCATTGTTTTTCCAGCCTTCCTATGACCAGGGTCATCAAGTGGCCCTTTGCCCCTTCCCATTTTCTGGGTATTTCCAAGGCTCAGAGTTAAATAGTAGTAGAGTCTTAGAAGAGTGAGACATTCAGTCAAAACACCTGTATGGAATTTGTCTCCACTTCTGCTTCCGTCTGGCTACTTGCCTTGGAGCAATTTATTTGAACTTTCTGGTTTTCTTTGTGCTCATCTGTAAAAGTGAGACTAATTCTCCGTGATGTGTATTTTGGAATCATGTTCTCCTTCCTCTGCCCTATTTGTTCATATCTGTGTCATAACAGTGGCCACAATGGTACTAGTTTCAATTTACACTTTTCCAGATCCTTCCTATATATTGTATTATTTGGTCACCATATCAAAATGCTAAGGTATTCCAGTTAGGCTCTCATCCCATTTTCAGAGAAGGAGATTGAGCTAAGACAGATGAGGATATATGATGTGGCAACACCACTAGGATCTAGAGACCCTAGAACCCAGGGCTACCTTACTGTGGCCTGTCAGGCTTTTCTGGTCTACATGTTGTATGCATGGCATGGGACAAAACACTCGTGATGAAGCAATAGCCCCACAGGTTTTTTGTAATAGAACACACACACACACAGACCACTGAGAACTGAAAGTCATAGATGGAAGAACCTAATGAATAAACCACAGTTTCCTTTCATCTTGTCGTCTGTGAAAACAGAATCCCTTTTTGTTAAATGGAATTCCCCTATCATTGTAGGAGGTAGCCCCATCTCTCGTGGATTCCATGAAGGGCACCACGGAAGAGATTTATTTTATTTTGACATCATTACTTCAACCTCATGTAAGCATGAGCCTTAGGGTGGATATCTCTCAACACTGGTCTGTTTGGTCTTAAAGTCTAAATAGTGCCTGTTTTAATGTATTCTCAAATGTTGACCTTCTGTAGAACAAAAAAAAAAAGTAAAATTGGAAATTATCTTGCTAAGTTTTCTTCTGAATCCATGTTTTAGGTCTGGGTATATGAAAAGTAGGCAGAGTTTCAGTTTCATTTTTAGTGAAATTGAGACATAATAGAATTTACTCTGAAACTGCACAGCCTGGATAAGAGCTCTAAGAATATCTGGGTTATTTTCTATTTTTTAAAAAAATTACATTTTCCTGGGACTTTTGACAAGGCTTTTAAGGGCTGTTTAAGTTTTTGAATATGTCATGCAGTCACAAAGTTTAAACATGATAAAGTGTGACAAGGTGCCTGTCGCGTGAGAGGTTTCCTTCCTGTTTGTCCCTCTTGCTGTGTTCCACCTACTGGTTCCCTTCTCCTCCCCAAATAGCTAACCACCTATCAGTTCCTTGTTTATCTGCCCACAGTTTTTTTTTTTTTTCACATAAGAAATAATACAGTAAAACTTATACATATGCCTTCTTATTTTATCCTTTTATATACATTATGGCATACATTATATAACAACCTGTACCTTCTTTCACTAAGTAGTACATGAGCATTACATATCAGTACATAGTTTCCTTATTATTTTCTATTAAACTTGCAAACCGTTTGATTCTGAGCTGTGAATATGTCAGAACTTACTTATCCAGTTCTCTAATGATGGACAGTTAGTGACCTCTGATCTTTTACTTGAAGAAACGCATAGGGTTGTTCATGTGTTATTTCACATAACAAGTGGAATGTAGCTTTAGGATGATTTTCTTTAGTCACTAATGATGGATTCAAAGATAGGTTCATTTGTAATCTTCCACAATGGTGGATTTTTATTAATCTGATGAGCTAAAGAAAAAGATATCTTGATGTAGGTTTAATTTACATTTTTGTTAATATGAGTCAGATTGATCATTTTTTCTTGGGGTAAAAGCCTTTTCAGATACCAAGCCCTGTGTCCAATCTTTTGCTGAGTTTCTCTTGGTTGGTGATGACTTTCAATTAGTGCAAGTACAATAAATAAGTGTATATTTACTATCTTCCTAGTTTGCTCTGGGAAAGCCTTTTCTTTTAGGAGAAAGTATCCATTCTTATCTCCTTTGCATTTAAAGTTACAGATGGTTAGTTTTGGCAAACCCTAACAAGTCATGCATCTTTTTATTCTGTTCTTAAGATTTGGTCAAAGTTGAATTTGAACAAATAGAAGTATAATTATCTCCAATATCTTCCTCTTTCTATTGCCTCTCTGCCTATGGTTGAAATTTGCTCAATATATATTGAAAGAAACAATTACAAACAAGACAAACTCCCAATCTTTCTTTCTCCGTAAGTAATTTTAGAATCATTCCACCAGTCCTTACAAGAAGAACTGGAAGAACTGACAAGGTGAAAAGTAAAAAAAAAAAAAAAAAGGAATTGTCTGCCACAGATTCAGTCTAATAGGATAGCTAAATGACCGTTCTTTTTTCCTCTTTTAGATGTTTGAAAATGATTCTTTTTCTACTGATACCTAGTTTTCATAAATTTGAAAAGTAGTGGCATGTTCTGATGTGGCTAAAAATGCTATAAAGTTAACCTATTGACTTCCTAGTGCACAAATTTGAAGAAAAGGGAAAGCTAGAGTATGAAAGGGGATGAGGTTGTCTATGCACAGAATATTAATGAACTGACTGATGCGACCGGTATTACTGAGCAGCTATTATGAGCCAGGTGTTCTACTGGACACTGAGAATGGGCATTAGTAAGTAAGAGGGCATGCCCCTTGTTTTCTTAGAGCTGGTATTCTAAACCAGTCCTCTTTACCCTGATTATAGTGAGAATCACTTGGGGAAGCTTCACAACAATTCAATGAATGGGCCTGTGACAAGAAACTCTAAGGATGCAAGTCAGGAACAAATAGTTTTTAAAACTCCCCAGATGACTCTAAATGAAGCTAGAGTGGAAAACCACTGGTGTAGCCATACCCTGGAGATGCCTACAAAACCACAAAGTATTTTGAAGAGGAAGTGGTCATGGAAATTTTGATGTGATGTAATATGAACTACGTAGCATTGACTTTGAGGCATTTTTGTCACAACATTTAGCTTAAAAAAGCAATAAAGCCTTAAGACCAGCATTCCAATTTAAAGATAACTTGGAAGATAGAAGAACAGGTTAAATGGCATCTCCAGGAAAAACAATGGACAAATCCAGACTGTGGTACTTTCTCCTAGATGAATGGTCTGGTTTCTTCCAAAAAGTAATGTCAAGAAAAGCAGAAAGGACCGGGAATGAGGTGGAGATGGATGTAGATTAACAGAAAACAAAGAAACAACAACCTAAAATAACACCTTGATTACATCCTTGTTCAAAAAAATCTCTGGGAATAATTTTTGTGGACAATTTAGGAAACTTAAATATTTAAATATATACTAGAAATTAGATGATATTAGTTAATATGGTTGTTTTTTCATAAGTATTAAACATATCACTATCTGTGTGCAAGAATGTCCTTATTTCTAGGAGATGCATGCTAAAGCATGTAATGGTATTAGCAACTTTCAAGTGGTTTGTCAACAAAAGAAAACAAAAGCCACACGTATAGCAAAGCAAATACAGCCCTACTTTTTTAAGGAGTTCGAAAGAGGCGGAGGTATTAAAGATGACAGGGGCTGCTGCATAGCGATGATAATTATATTTAATTAACTACCATTTATTGAGTTTTATGTGCTGGATACTGTACTAATGACTTTACATGCAGGACATTAGTTCCTTTTTAAAATGAGCATTATTATTATTTTAATTTTACAAATGAGAAAACTGAAGCTTCTAATAAGTCAACAACTTAAGTTCACACTGAGCCAGAATTTGAACCAAGTTCTTCCGGTTTCCACTGTGGGTGATCTTGATTATTAGGCAGCATTGCCCCGCCTCCAAGCAGTACTATAACCACTTGTGTGGTCATGGAAAGCACAAAAGCTGTGAACTTACTTCCATTACAAGAGTCATCACAGGGCGATCCATCTGATGTTTATGTGTTTGCTCCCTGGACTGTGTCCTCCTTGTCAGAGACCATAGCTAGGCCGACCTGGGTCTAAATCTTAGATCTGTCATTTATTGGACATTTGTTCTCAGGCAACTTTTTAAAAAACTTCCCTCAGTTTCAGTTCCTCTTCTAGAAACTGAATCCTGTTTATAGGATTGTTAGGCAGATTAAATAAATATATAGAGGAAGCATTTAGCACAATCCCTTGTATATAGTAAACGCTTAATAAATGTTAGTCACCCATCCTCCAGCGTTTTAAAAATTTAATGTGAATGGCTACAAAGGACTTCTGCTTATACAGTATTACCTGATGCTCAAAGTACTTACCAGTGCTGGATCCTACAATCATTAACTATGGACTTGGCATCAGGGACCATGGCTTTGAATCCCTAAAACCTACAACAGGAGAACTCAGCTAGTATGCACAAATATATGTTTGTTATCATATGACAGTCATTACGGTTCTTGTATTAAGGCTGTGAGTTTATTAGACCTCTGCCTTCTTTTAAATAGTAACACCACAACCCACTGGTATAAGCAGGCCATCATAAAGTTGAAGCCTTAAAACTATGAGCTATATCTGTCCTTGACTAAGGTAGCTTGAGTACCTGACATCTTCTGAGCTAAAAGGTGGGCACAGAAAAAAGGGAAGTGCTTCAAAAATCTCTCTTGGAGCTAGTTGGCACATGCTGGTTCAGAATAGCCTAGCCTGAAACTTACAGGTGTTCCATGGCTCATTGGATCTGCAATTCTATCTCCTTTACAGACGGGCTGGTTGAGCAAAGGGCAATATTTTAGGGAAAGTGAGTTTGGGGAACTTCATAGTAGATCAAGAGGTAGCAATACTCATTTATTCTGTAGATAATCGAACACCTACTATACACCCTCTGAGAAGGGCCCCACAGCTGTTCTCCATCCCAGTAATGACCACCCTCTGTGATGATTGGTTTTTTCCCTTGTTTTAAGTCTGTCTTGCCCACCTGGAAGGAAGTCCCATGACAGTGGGAACTTTGTCTGTTTTGTTCTCATTGCATTCCCAAGGCCTTTTCCATGGCCTGGCCCATGAAAGTTTCTTTCCCCGTAAATACCCGTGGAATTAAGGCAACCAACCATCCCAACTTGCCTGGAACTAAAGATGCAGATCTTCAAGACAGGTGGTTTTCAGTGCTAAAATCAGCACAATCCCAAGTAAATTGGAGTGGTCAGGTCAGCCTACATGGAATGCATATCCTTTGCCTAAGAAATTGGTCCCAGACATTCCATTATTGAGGTTGAATCTCAGATCTCTTTACACCAGACCTGGAGCAGATGTGTCACTATGCCTTGGTGTAGTTACTTGGAGTCACTGCCTCTAGTGTAGGCCAAGCCTCAGGGAAAAGTGAAAGTAGATGCCCAGGGACTCTTTCAAACATCCCTGTCACTATAATAATACAGACATTGAACTCTGGGGAAAGGATATATCCACAGTCAAAAGATCACTTCTGGTCCTCTTCAAGCCTCTTGCCTGGCTGCTGAGTTATTCGGATGGAACTAGTCTAAAAACTAACAAAAACTTAATAGGAAGTAGCATTTGACAGTGAAAAAACACCTCTGAAATCATGTCATCCAATCCCTTCATTTTACATTTGAGGAAACTCAGAATCTGAGTGTTAACTTCCTTAGTGGAGAGCCAGGTTTTATAGGATCTTCTTTTGTTTGTTCCCACACTGGTCTTGCTCTCTAGGTGAGAAAATGTGTCCCTTCCATTCCTTGCTCTCTACTAGCTCCCCTGTTTTGCATTTCTTTCCTCATTTTCTGTGCTCTGGAACAAGTTCTGTTGCCCTTTTTTGCAAATGACTTATTTCCATATACTGATTGAAATATACTGATCCTCAAAAGAATTCCTGTTTAACAGGTTCAGATATTCCGTCATGCCCTAAAAACTTCTGTATTTGGGCCTAATAGACATCTTACTTGTCAGGTGAGATGTTCTTAGAGTTTATGTCATTGAGACTTACTTTATTTATTTATTTGTTTGTTTATTTATTTATTTATAAATTTATTTTAAGATTTTATTTATTTATTTGACAGAGAGAAACACAGGTAGAGAGGGAGCACAAGTGGGGGGAATGAGAGAGGGAGAAGCAGGCTTCCCGCCGAGCAGTGAGCCCGATGCGGGGCTCCATCCCAGGACCCTGGCATCATGACCTGACCCAAAGGCAGATGCTTAACGACTGAGCCACCCAGGTGCCCTGAAATACACTTTAAAGGACTGGTTCCAGCATTATATGTGGGTTTTTTTTTTTTTTTTTACCAAGACACAGATCAAAATTCACATTCATTTTTGTTTTGTGTCATAAATAAAAAAATGCAACTATGTCTGCCATTAGCCTTCATGTGGGAGCAGGGGCAGGGCTAACTGAAATTGCATCTATTTAGAGATATTTTCAAAACAGTATGTCCTAGTTCAACTATTTTGGGAAAAAAATACAACTTGTTAGTATTTTGGAAGTTGGAAAGTTTGGATTCACAACTGCCTTTTGTGATATCTGGTATTTAACTTTTAACTTAGGAAGGAAGAGCATTTAAAAAAAAAGTTTATGGGTTCTGAAAAAAACAACAAAACAGAACAGCTCAAGATAAATGTGTTATTTATCTGGGAAAACTTTATTCAGCTGAGACATCTTATTTGACCCTCTGTTACAAATTTCTTGCTGTAAGAGGTATGAAGTTCATACCTCCATAAAGAAGGCCTTAGTCTTCCTCAGGCTTATTTCCTTACAAGCTTTCTCTTAGGAGATAGTCTCTTAAGTCATTGAGCAATAGTCTGGGCCAGAGAATTCCGCTTTTCTTCCAGTCTCCCCAAACTCCCCCTCTATAAGCAACAGCTATGTCCTTCCACCCCACTGAGTCATCTGAACACATCTCCAAACATATACTTGGACTCTCTCAACAGACCTGACGTAAATGGACCAGTCCATGTAAATAGGGAGACATGTCCATATATTCAACCTCCATTTTCCCTTAGTTCTTGACCACTCTTCAGAGACAGCTAATTGGAGACAATCATGTGAATAATTGTAGATTCTAAAATTATCACTAGTTAATTCCAGGCCCTGGAAATGTTAATCATATGCTACCGGTGTTAGTCTGAGGGAGATGTGACTTTGAAGCAGGTCTCAGTCAGGAATCAAAGCTCTTTTGTGTGTATGCTCACAAAATGCATCACTGTCTGGAAGGGGATACATGGGATCACATCAAAAAGCAAGAGGAAGCTAAGTCTGATAAACTTTGTGAGATATGTAACATTCTTTAACAAACTTTCCACACATTATACTCTTGTATGGTGAGACCAAATAAAACTCTCTGCACTTCTGATCGATAGTCATACTTTATAAATGTGATTAATCAGTGAGCAGAACAAGGTAAAACAATAATGTCACCAGTATAGATTGCCTTAAGTGTAAGCTTTAAATATAGAAGTTTAAGATCATGCAGTAGGGTTTTATGAAAATATCCAGCTATAATTATAAAAATGTAGGGGTTTTTTTGGAGAACTTTACTAAATTTAAAAAAGTGTAAACACTTGGGCACCCATCACCCACAAATGATAATAATGGATTTTTTGTCATATCTGCTTTCTGTCTTTCTTTATAAAAGAAATCAAACACAACACACACAAAAAATTGAAGCCCCCTTTGCCTTCATCCTAATGCCACCTTCACCCCTTCCCAGAGACAACTGTTTTAATTCGCTAGTGAAATACAGTTAAACTTTATGATCTGCTCCATTTGTTTTTGTGCAGAAAATATATTTAGCATTATGTTTTCCATAGCAATATCTAAACATACGTACAGAAATGCTGGTTTTCCAATGGAAATAATATTAAGTGTCAAAATAAATATTTGGATATTTTACCAAATTAAACACAAAATTATCTAGAAATCACGACAATGCTGTAATATTTTTAAAAAATGATATAGTCTTATTAAAATCAATTCTTTTAGTAGATGAAAGAGAAAACACATTAGGCATACGTTTTCATGATGGTAACCGTAAATGTTTCTTAGAGAAACTTTTTGGATCAACATAATTTCTCAAATATATTTTATGACATCTGATGAATAGTTTACACCATGGATATTTTAATGATAAAGCAACTAAGAGTTTACTCTTTTACTATCTTGAATATTAAATAAGATAAATAGTATTAGAAATATTCTAATATATTTTTTTAAGATTTCATTTATTTATTTGACAGAGAAACGCAGCTAGAGAGGGAACACAAGCAGGTGGAGTGAGAGAAGGAGAAGCAGGCTTCCCGCTAAGTAGGGAGCTGGATGCCGGGCTTGATCCCAGGACACTGGGATCCTGACCTGAGCTGAAGGCAGACGCTTAATGAATGAGCCACCCAGGTGCTCCTATTCAGAAAATTCTAATGAAAAGCATTAGCAACATCTAGAGAATTCTTTGTCATTTTATCAAGAAATAGTTAATATCTTGGGAATATTTTTCATCAGTATTTGAAAACAAACTACCTTCTACAATATCAAAGTAGCTCCATAGATGTCACCCCTGCAAAAATAATTAGGAAATAAAGTCAGGTAGTTTTTGAAGTTTGGGGCTTATCATCCGGGCTCTTTGACTTGTATAACTTTGCCATTATCTTGTTGGATGGCCTTGGAAAGATCATTTAATCTCTCTAGAATTCAATTTCCTTTCAAAAATACCTTGGTTGGTGGCAGGGAGGTGGGGAAAGATGAAAAGAGATGGTCATTAATATTTCTACCAGTTCTAAAATTTTATTATTCTCTCATTCATTTTCTCCTTTCTCCCTTCCCACTCAATGTTCTAGGACATAGATTGGCAATTAGTCAAAATGGAGGAGATCTTCTAGCAAAGTGATCAGACTTAACATTAAAGGATGTAAGAATTTGAAACCGAAAACCTTATCGTAATTCATTTTAAGATCAATTTATTCACAAGAAAGCTGACAAAAACTGCTAGAAAGAGAAAATAGAGATAGAGAAATACATTTATATTTACTATTCACTATAAAGAGTTTATAGGAAGAGTACTTACCTAAACAAATTCATGTTAAAAGAATTTGAATTTATACTCAAAACAGCATTACATCTTGTCGAAATGATGCATGTTTAAGGTTATGAAATATTTCTTTGTGCAAAAAAAAGTATGTCACTACACATTATATAACCAATGAAGATGATGAGATTGTCTCATAACCTTATGATCAAGCCAAGTTATATTATTTCTCAGTATCAATGTCCCTCCTGAGGATATTACAAATAATTACTTTGTATGAGTAAATAAGAACTGGCAAATGAATGAAACAGTAACGCTGATAAAAGAAAAATAATAACTTTGCCTTTCAGCAGTTCTTATCTAGCATAAATGAAGATCCATTAATTTTTTACATCTCCCTAGAGGATTTTGAAAACCTACTATATCTGTTGTGGAATTTCCCATGGGATCATTACATGCTTCTGTAGAACTTAAGGTCTGAGAGATAAAAAGTGACGGTGATAGAAAATCACATGGGTCTTTGAAAGAGACTTCCCTGGAGTTATCTTTTTAGTCACCTCCTTTGTCTTTAGGAGTATCTTCTTAGCAAGTTTAAATGAATAACTATCTGTAATATTTTTAGTGATCCCAGGAAAGGGAAATATATGCCTCTGTAATGACAACTGTCAGAATTAAATGACCCTCACCGACCCAATGTTCTCCGGAAAGGAGATAGTGGATGTGAAAAAACATTGTAAAGTATAATAAATGTTGGGAATGGCTATGGAGATGATCATTCCAAGACTGATCCAAGCATATGTTTCCTTATAAAAATTCCTTCTAAATCGCAGGGCTATAAAGGTGTTCATGCAATTGGGCAGGGACTTGGGGTCTTCAATATCTAAATCTTAATGTCCTGCCTTCATCATCCTTCTCTCAAATTCCGGGGAAATGCAGGTATACATGTCAATGTCAAACATATACAGACTTTTCATTACTATGAAATTCCAGGGTGGTCCACCTAGTGAGCTACGTTGGCCGATAGACAGAATTCCTTTCATTCAGGGTAGAAGCAGGAAGGTGGCATGACACTGAATCCTGCCAAGAAGCCTTCCTCAGCTTTTCATTCTAGGCTCTCAGATGATGAGGAAAGGGAAGTCCAGGAGAAGCCACTGAACAGCAAGGGGAAGATAAGGGCTTTTCTCTAAGGTCTGGAGCTGAACTGATCTAATTGGCCTGTCCAACATCTTGCACAGTAACTCTCCTTAACCATTGCTGCCCTGTGAGAGACGGTCCAAAGAGAAGGGATCCCCCAAAATTAGTCCTGTTGCTCCAAAATAATTTTGTCTTGACTTAGCCATACCACGATATTATTTCCTCATCCTGTGTGAAAGGGGTCAGGATGGGAGGGGAGTAGCTACATTTTGTATTAACAGAACTTGCTTAGGTCATATTAACATACCTTGCTTAGGAACTGTTAGGTGATTTTTCTTGAAATTGCATTTGATCATTCTTGGTGTTCTTGCTTTATAAACTTCTCATGAATCTTTTGTTAAAATACAAGACAGACAATGTACATCATACTTAGTTGATTTGTCTTCCTTGGCTTGGAAAGTGAGAAGGCCATGGTTGTGGTCTACATTGATTGTTGGTAAAAGTAGGGTAATCAGGGGTGCCTAGGTGGCTCAGTCATTAAGCATCTGCCTTTGGCTCAGGTCATAATCCCCAGGTCCTGGGATAGAGCACCATTATCATCTGGCTCCCTGCTCGGCAGGCAGCCTGCTTCTCCTCTCACTCCCCCTGCTTGTGTTCTCTCTCTTGCTATCTCTCTCTCTGTCAAATAAATAAATAAAATCTTAAGAATAAGAAAAGTAGGGTGACCATTGCCTCTGTTTTCTTACCTGTCTAAGCTCGGACTAATATGCCTAATGCTTAAATTGTTCATCTCCACATTCCAGAGTGACACTGAGAAAATAAATGAAAGAGAAAATGTCAAAGTGTTTTGGAGAGTTACTTGTCCATTTTAAACAAGGCCTTTTAAGATCCAGAGAGAGGGAATTCAATGCTGAAAAAGGCTGCTATTCCACCTTGGATATCTTTAATGTTTTTCTTACACTGAAGCTGTGATCCGTTCCCTTATTCTTTTCTCTCTTTAGTCCTATTTTGTGCTCTGAAGCCTCATTCGTCTTTTACAGGGCAAGTTTTACATATTTGAAGGTAGTTATGCTTTGTGAAATTTTCATTTAAAGTTCAAGTGTTTTAAGAAAATCATAAACCAGGGCTTCTGAGTGGCTTAGCTGGTTGAGCATCCAACTCTTGATTTTGTCCCAGGTCATGATCTCAAGGTCCTGGGATCAAGCCCCCCTCAGACTCCACATTCAGTACACAGTCTGTTTGTGTTTTTCTCCCTCTCCTTCTCCCCCTGCTCTCTCTTTCTCTCTCTAAAATAAGTAATCCTTAAAAAAAGAAGAAAGTCATAAACCATGATTAATACTGAACTTATGTCTCAGACAAATAATAAACTATGCTTTTCTGTGAAAACAACTCTAGCTTAAATACATATATCTACTAGTTTTAACAGCAATATCTTAGACATGTAAAATGAATCAAATTGACAGTGTATTTTTTCAGACATTATTTCACAAATCTTACAGTCAGTAATTAAATCCATTTTATAGAGTAGGAAGACCAGAGCAGTGGCATCAGAGAGAGACACTGGTTTAATTTATGGCTTCTTCAGCTCTATGGCTATGGCAAGTTCCGCACCTTCCTAGGCATCATTCCTTCATCTAAGAAGTGGAGAAAATAGTACCTATCTCTCAGAGTTTTCCCAAGCATCAAAGATAATGTAAGTAAAAAAGGCAACACAAATATGATGAAATACTCAACAGAAGGTAAAAGGAGTGAACAGTGTCAATATATCTCAACATGGAGAGAGGAGAAAAATCCAAAGTTGTAGGGAATGCATTGAAAAGCAGAATAAGATGGATTGTACAATAACATTTAGGTAAATTTACTCATGTGGTACTCAAATAAAACAATATCATCATTGTGCATGAAAACTGGATTGAAAAACACACTAAATACATTGTAAAAGAGTTAAGTGACTTTAGAATGGTGAAAACTAGGACTTTAGGTGGGAAATAAAAGAGACTAATAATATAAAATAAACATATTAAAATAATGAAATTTTAAAAAGAGTGTTAGACATGGATTAGTTGTGATGGTTGCTCTAATTGTGTGTACTTGAGGTGCACGAGGAAAAGAAAAATAATGTTTAACACAGTGCCTGCCATATACCTGAAGCTCCATACAAGTGATATTTTATTATTTGAGTATCCTACCCAGTAGGGCTTTATTTATATCATTGTGACTGGTACTACTGAGCTTACCAACATTACAGGGCTAAGAATCGAGCCAATAGAGTCAAAAGACCAGAAAGAAACTATGGGAAGTAGAAAATGGAAAAAATATCTTTTCACGATAGAGAATAATTGATACATAATCATCACAGCTATTATTTATGGAGTAATTACCATTCATGAAGCATTAATTAGGCCAACTAATACATATTTTTTGAGTGCTTCTTGTGTTAGACACTGTTTAGACATTGGAAATACAGCAGGAATCAATAACTACAATGATAGCAACAAACCCTGATGTTTTGGAGTTTATATTCTAACTAGGGGGAAAGGCAATAATAAGTAAAATATACAATATGTTAAATTGTGGCAAATCCTATAGAGGAAATCACAACGAAAGGAGGGAAGGATGCTGTGGAGAGGGGGTCAGGGAAGGCTTCTCTGAGGGACATTTCATTTCATGAATCTTTTTTTTTTAGACTTTATTTATTTATTTGAGAGTAAGATAGGGAGAGAGAGCACAAGCAAGAGGGTGGGGAGAGGGACAAGCAGACTCCCCACTGAGCAGGGAGCTGGATGTGGGGCTCGATCGCAGGACCCCGGAAGCATGACCTGAGATGGAGGCAGGTGCTTAAGACTAAGCCATCCAGGTGTCCCTTTAATGAATCTTCTTAACATGCTGTGAAGAAGTTACTTTTATAAACTGTGACTGCTGTTTTCATATGAGCAAACTGGAGCCCAGGGTCCCTCAGTGTCTTTTGTAAGGTCTGATAAGTGGGTAAGCCATAGGACAGGACCAGAATTTGGGCTACCCAGCTCTGGAGCTTTCCCCACCTGTATATATCACCTCTCATACAGGGAGCTGGAAGGGGCCGTGGGGGATCCACCAGAATGGGGGGAGGGCAGTAATGTGGTTTGGTAAAACATTAAATCTATACTATCACAGTGTCCATTTTATATTTTGAGAATCTGAAATAAACATCTTTTGCTTTGCTGAAAAATACGAAAGTAAAATAGGGCAAAATCTTCTGGGGTGGTGGGTGGGTGTATCTGGAGGTTAAAAAGGATATGTCAAATATTTCCACTAAGAAATCCTGATTTACTCTAATCCTTTTAATTAATTGCTACTGACCCTGGAACCTCAATATTGCACATGGCTTGCACAACCTCAAATGTTTGTTTGTTATAGAACCAGGATGGAAAACTGAGCTTGAAAGCTGAAATAACCAGTACAACTGTAATAGCTAGGCTGGGCAGCCAGAGCCTCTGTGCCTCCCTGCATGGCCCATCCCACCAAGCCTTTTGGGCTGTATGGCTTCTCCTTTAAACTGCAGAGAGGCTCTCAGTGAATTATTGAGTTGGGGAAACCCATTTGCAGGAGAAAAGGGAAGAGTATAATTAAAGAAAGAGAAGGGAAAAGAGTCACAGATGAAGAAAATGAGGGGAGCAATCAGCTAAGAATAGACAAGGTGAACTTGAACATTTCCTTTCCAGGCTAGGAAGGAGGAGGGACAGAAAGAGGATGGAGTAGGGACAAAAAAGATTTCTCTGTCTCAGTAATCCTAATTATAGTTATAAGACAGGTATGAATCCTGTTGTTTTTTATATATGGGAAAACTGAAGCTCAGAAATGATGCTTCACTTTCTCAAGGTCATGTAGCTAGCAAGAGAGTCTCCGGATGCTTCCATTTTTTTTCTTTCCATGGGTCCCTTTCTTCCCTTGTTTCCATCGTTTCTTCCCTTGAGTGTCTTTTATTTGGTACAAGGTGAGGTATTGAGGCTTTTGCCCTTTTCTAAAATAGTTATCAAGTATCCAGTGATAGAGTATGTGGTTACCATGACAACACAGCCTTTACTGAGGACTGGCCTCCAGAATCATATTTCACAGCAGATTCTCTTCCTTTTTAGAACTTGTAAGAGCTGCAATTTTATATTTTGTTTGGGTGACCAGTTGCTTAACGGCTGTCCTCCACTAGACTCGCTGTGAGCGTCAGAATAGCAGGGACCTGCCTACTTCTGCCTGGAACCTGCCCCCAACGTTTTGCACAATGCCCAGCATTCGGGCTCTGCGTAAATGTTTACTAAGCAAATGTTCTTGTGGTTTCTCTCAGCTCTCTTCTGAAAGTACATGGACAGTAACCTTTAGCTCATAATTATGATAATAGATACTGTATAACGAGTCGGGCCGGTATTTACAGGTAGTACACAGGTAAATGAACACACACACACACACACACACACACACACGCACACATACACATGACTTCACAAACAGCCCCGGGCAGGTAGACTCAGAAAGAAATGCACGCCATCTGATCTGCCCGAACCCACGCAGGGAAACACCGCTGCGCCGGGCTCGGCGGGCCTCCGCAGCGTGGGAGGACACTAGGGCGACAGCGGTGCGGCGGGCGTCCCCGGCGCCCTCCGGCGCGTGGGCGGGTCCCGGGCTCCGGAGGCGGTGGCGGCGTGGGCGGTGAGCTACGCCTCGATTGGTTCGCGCCTGGCGGGGTGGGGCGGGGCTGGCGGCAGGAGGCGGGCCGTTGGAGCGAAGGGGGTGTGCGCGGCGGCTGAGGCCGTAGTTTCAGTATAAACAAGGCACCCGACTGGTCGGGCGGATTTTTTTTTTTCCTTCTTCGCGCGCTCTTTAGCTCCCCGTTCTCTGGTCGCGCTGCTAGGCGCGAGGCAAACAGCCGGGGAGCCGAGGACCCGGAGTCCATCTGCAGGTGCGTTGTTCCCTGTCCAGGCATTCTCCCGGGGGGACCGGAGCCTGGCAGTGGGAATGTGCGGCCGTGCTGCCCTCTGCGCTCTCCCAGACGGCCGGCCCGGGAGCTGCGCTCCGAACGAGCCTGGATCTCAGGCACCCCGGCAGCCGGGTGCGCCTCGAAGAGGCGGGAGAATCGGGGCGACCAAATGCTCTCTGGCACAAAGCGCCTGGCAAAAGCTAGAGACCGAGGGAGTCCCCTGCCTGGCTGCCGAGGGCGCCTGGGACTGCCCCGGGAGCGGACCGGTTGCCAACAGGTGCGGGGCCCAGCCTCTGGCAGGGATAGGCTTGGGTTTTGCTTTGCCTCTCTCTCCCGGATCCCTCAGCCAGGCCTTGTGTTTGAAATCTTGGTAGTTTTTAACGGTTTGTCTGAGTTCTAGTCGCGTTCATCTTTTCATCTTCTCCTTTCCAGGTCACTGCTAGGCTTTTTCCTTCTACTACTTGGCTAGTTTTCGTGTGTGTTGGATAGGGGAGGGATTGTTTATTTTTCGTGTGGGTATCCTATAATCTAAGATCCGATTCATAGGAAAGGATGTGAAACAGAAGTCATGTGCTTGCCACTTGACAATGTGATTTTTCACTCCTCCGTTCATCTGGTGAATTTGGAACACACCAAGTCTCCTGGCTTTTGCTGGAGCTCAGGTGAGTCTACACCTGTCTAGGTTATAATAATGTGGGCGGAAGTACCTAAGGCCTTGCGGCATAGGCAAGCATAAAGAGTCCACTTTCTAGGGGAACAACTTCAGTGCTATATACAGAGCAAAGGAGAAGACGGGGGTGGGAGGGGACTGGTGTGTACACACCTGTACGTGTGTGTGGATGTCCGCATCTGCATACCCCTTGAGTATTGCTTGAGTATTGTTTTGCACCTTACCCCAATCGAATTGACGCAGTTCAGGCTAAAGCAAGGTAGCTAAGTCCTCTGACAGTGCAGAAGGTGGTCCAAGTGATGAGATCTCTAGGGAGTGACTTTCTCCTCTAAATGTGGAGGTGCCCATTTCGCTGATGAATTCGGTGGGTATATTGCGTATAGATGAATATGCACACAAATTTGTGTATGTGTGTTTGGGCCGAGCATGTCTCCAAGGAGTCCATCGTCAGCAGCACCATGTGATAGCGGTCAGGAACTGCTGGTGTGCGTAGACCTATATTTAGCCCTGGATGATTTCCAAAGGCCAAGGGAGGGTCTCTGAACTGGGTGCATAAAGGGGAAGAGTCTAGGGAGCAGAGTGTTGCACTCTTGAATAATGTCTGGTACAGTCAGACTCAGATGGGGTGAATAATTATTCTTTCCTCCTGAAAACAGCAGCCAGAGCTTGGCATGTGATAGCTGTGTCTCAATTTAAAACATAGTTGGACCACTGTGATGAAACCTATGCTACGAAATAAGGAGCTTACAATTAACCAGAGTGTATGCCTCATTGGAGATTTGGGAGGAATATAACTGATCAGATGAGGTTTGGGCAAAGCAAATATAGAATTGATTTTCAAAAAGAAATAAAAAAATTTTGGCTGTTGAGATTTTCATAACAGAATAAAAGAATGGCAGCTTGTTAGATCCTGTCATTCGTGGTTATTTTAATTTGGGGGGGACAGTTGTTGGGCCACTTTTGACAGAAATCGGGGTTTGCAAGTGTTGCTATATTATTCCTTTCAAGGAGATTTTCTGGCAAAGATGAAAAGATCAGCTACTGATTAGCAAGTTTCTTGTTGACATTATCCCACCACATGTCCGTCAATCCTTTGTTTTCCTCCAGGTGGCAACATTTCTGGCTACTAAGCATACTGGCCTTGTCCTTTCCAGTTGTCTAATGGAGTGTTAAATTCTTAGAATTAATTTCTCCTATGGTTCATTTTCAGTCTTGCTCCATCTTATGTGCTCCACAACACATTTTCTCTGATACTACCACACCGAAACCTGAGCTAACACTGTCTTTTGGAATAGAAAATTACCAGAAAGCATTTACAGTTGTTGTCTTTTTTACCCCAGCTTAGCACTTAATCTAATACATTCTTAGGTATATATTACTTAATGTTTCTAAAAATGTGCTGTTTATCATAATACATATTTCTTACATTATTAGTAACATCACATTCTGATAATCCGAAATAACCACCGGCTAATGAAGTACAATAGACCCTTTCAAAAAAATAACAATTGAATAACTCCTATCTAAGAAAAAGAAGTGAAGGAGAGAAGCTGGGTGAGTGTCTATATGAGGTAAGGTACCTAATAATGGCACAGGAGAAGAGGGAATCAACACTGTCAGTCTCCAAAGGCTACCTGGAAGAAGTGGACTTAGGAGAAGAAATTTGGATGGCCCCAGCAAGTCTCCCCGCCAGGCAGGAGATGAGGAAAAGAGGGTATTTTCCCTTACTTAAAGAAGAATTTAGGGGCACCTGGATGTCTCAGTTGGTTAAGCGACTGCCTTCGGCTCAGGTCATGATCCTGGAGACCGGGGATCGAGCCCCACATCGGGCTTCCTGCTTGGTGGGAAGCCTGCTTCTCCCTCTCTTTCAGTCCCTCTCTGCTTGTGTTCCCTCTCTGGCTGTGTTTCTCTCTGCTAAATAAATAAATAAATAAATAAATAAATAATAAAAAGAAGAATTTAGAATTCCTGAAGCAGGGAATCTTGATTCTGATGCCACAAGTAGTGAATGGAAAAGACATTATAACGTATTGTGAAGTCTTAAAGAGACAAATAGTACTGTTGAAAATACTGCTTAAGATTTATGGCATTTTTGTTGTTAGTGGTTGCATTTAGGTGTTGCCTCCCAACCCTCTTCACTTTTCTAGAACTAGAGTTGTCCTTTTTTGGTTCTGCAATTAAACCCACTAGAAAACAATAGATCTATACAACCCTTGATTATCTTAAAATAACATATTGTAGCCTAGTGCTGTAGACAGATTTCTGCCCTGGGGTTAGGGAGTTTTGGAGCACTAACAACTCATTTGTTCTCTCCCTCTACCTGCAATATCTATAAAGTTGATGGAGTGTTGAACTAGATGATATATGAGTCCCTTTTTCTTCTGTGACAACTAATTTATTTTGCTATGCTATCTCTTCGTGCATTTGTACCCTAAGTGGAGTGGAAGATGAAGGAGGAAGTATCTGCAGTTAGATGTTCAGCTACTTTCTGGGTGTTGGGAAACGAAGAGAAGACAGTGAGGTTTCTTTATGGTTTACAACTATGGAGAGATTTAATTATTTTCTTGACCTCCTTTTTGCTTTTGTTTTTCTCCTATAAGTGTGTTAAAAAAGGTTAATTATCAAGAAATTTGAGTTGGAAATTTTTTTGACTTAAGTCAGTGTTACCATTTATGAAACTTTTGAAAAGATTTTATTTATGTATTTATTTGAGAGCAGGAGCCTGAGCACAAGGGGCAGAGAGCAGGAGAGAGAATCTCAAGCAGACTCCCTGCTGAGCAGAGTCTGATGCAGGGTTCCATCTCATGACCCTGAGATCTTGACCTGAGCCAAACCCAAGAGTCAGATACTTAACTGACTGAGCCACTTAGGCATCCCACCATTTATGAACTTTTTAACCAGTCTTTGACCTATCATTTTTTTCTGGGGTTTATATGTTACTATTCCATTTCAAGGTATATCTATATGTAGAAGTCATTCATTTGATTCAATTTTTATTACAAAGCCCTGGTATGAAAATCAGTTTCACACAGGGAAGGTACAAATTGTAGGGAAGGAAAACACTTTACAGACCACCGGGATCCTTCTAGTTATCAAAAAGAGAAGAATGCAGGGGGAGGGATAAACATAGTTTCTTAAGAACCTGCAGCCAAAAAATAAAATTATCCCAGGAACCATGTTACATAATAAATGTAAATAGAAAGTTCTGCTTGTTTATTAAACAAGTCCTCACTATCGGGTTATTTTCTTGCTGAAATGAATTGGGTTTAGAAAAATAAACCCTATTAGTAAAGGATGCTCCCCATGTGATACCCTATAATTTGGCTTGAGAGCTATCATAGATGGTTCCACACTTTGTCTCTGTGCCATCCAGTATGGTAACCACTAGCCACATGTGGATATTTAAACTTAAGTTTAATTAAATTAAATAAAATTGAGACTTGGGTTTCTTAGTTGAGTCAGCCACATTTTAAGTGCTTAATAGCTACCTGGCAGCTAATGGTGATGGTACTGGATAGTGTAGAAGAGGACCATTTCCAATATCCCAGAAAGTTCTAATTAGATCAGGATGATTTTGATTATCCGGAAGATCACTTCTGTCTCCTGGGAAAAATGAAATAATTCTCACTGTAGTTGGGCACCTAAGTCCTACAAAATACCACCAACTTTTCCAGCCAGTATTTGTTTTCAACTGTACAGCATGAACAGTGCCACTTTCCGAAGCTCAGTAATATGCCACGATCACAAACACCAATTTCTTAGGCTTTTTCCGCCCAGAACTCCAGTTGTCCTTTCACTTTTCTAAACCAGAACCCACTGTTTTGGCTGGAAAGCGCCAATCTTTTCACAAACAAGTAAGGTGGAGCCATCTACTGTTCATCCCAGGAACTACATGGAAGTTGTAGATTGAAAACAATGCATAAAGAATATCAACGCGTTCTGTGATCTTTTACCACGCAGTAAAGATTAATCTTGTAGAAAAGTTTTACATGACTCTCCAGGCCCATTTAGAGTTGCCATGTAGTGAAATTTTGTTTTGTGTTTTTTTTTTAATAAGTTTCTTTTTTTTTTTTTAAGATTTTATTTATTTATTTGACAGAGAGATCACAAGTAGGCAGAGAGGCAGGCAGAGAGAGGAGGAAGCAGGCTCCCCGCGGAGCAGAGAGACCGATGTGGGGCTGGATCCCAGGACCCTGAGATCATGACCTGAGCCGAAAGCAGAGGCTTTAACCCACTGAGCCACCCAGGCGCCCCTCTGTTTTGTGTTTTAATAAGTAAACTTCAAACAAGATATCTCCAAGACAAAAGGTGACAAATTTTTTAGCTTTAATTTTCTTCCAAGGAAACCAAAGATAGTAATTATTTGAGTCACAATCCTCTTCCTCCATCAGTTAGGAATTAGTAAGGCTGAAGTAGCATCCAGGGTTAACCAAGCAAAATGCAAGTTCTTTTTCTTTTCTTGAATTAAAGTCTATAACATCAGTAAATAATACCACCAATTTCATCATTACTTCTTTAGTAAAAAACACTCACTTTCCCCACCTTGATGTTACAAACTTACTAAGCATTTAGGGCTCAGTTCCAAAGAATGTTACCTTTCTGGGAATGAGTTACTTTTTGTTCAGGAGCCAGGTAGTGTGTTGAGTTGTCTACTCTGCATGGTTTGTGCTCTCAGAAACTGTACTTCTTTTCTCAAGGAGGTCAGCAGAAGTGTAGCATTTCTACAGTTTCTAGAGCTGATGCTAGAAATCTCTGCCTTTAGGACTTCCCCAGGCTCAGGAAAGATATGGGAAGATAATCTTCTAGACATTTTCAATATCAAAAGAAGCCATGTTTTAGATAGTGTCAGAAACGTGACTTATACTTTCATCCTGAGTCAAATCCATAGTTCACTACGCTCTATGACATGCAGCCTGTCCTTGTATTCTTAGATCCAGTGGTGCCAAAAGGAGGCTACAAGGACTTGAGAATACCAGCTGCAGTAAGGCTGAAATATGTGAACTCTCTCTCATTCAGCTCTCTGGAACCTCAAATGAGGAAAAAAAAGGAAGGAGGTGCATCTCAACCAAAGTGCAAAGTCCCTTTGGAATCTAGATGGGAATTGGGAAACCGGTAGTTCCAGGATATCAAATTAAGCTCTCCTCACTAAACAAATATACTTTCAAAGTTTAGCTGTGATAGGGAGGGCTTTCTGTACTTCAGTGGGTTTGTTTTTTTAAACTGGGACACAAGCCCAGCACTTGAACAGAAACAAAAAGATAGTGATCAATATAAAGGTTAAATATTTCACCAAAGTACTCTATGATGAGATATGAATCGAAAACTCCCTGTGCCTTTTTCCCTCTCCCACTCCTAATCTTTTCTAGCTCATTCTCTTAAGTCTAAAAGAAATGCTGACTTAACATTCTGGTAGAGATTTACAAAGCACCTACAGCAGATGTTGAAGGATAGTTTTTGATTTAGTTCCCACACCCATCTTTTCCTCAACCCCTTTTCCAATTTGAGTTTTCACCTGAAACCACCTTATCATGGTGCACCTGCCTCTTCATAAATAACGTTGTGCAAAAGCAGTCGCTAATTCAAACACAGTCTGCTGTTTAGAAAAAGGCAGCTTTTCATCTGGTGCTTTCATTGGTTTGAAACCATTAGGCATGCCTTTCAAATCCATTCATCCCTTAAATCACCCAGAGCTTGCTTCCCTGCTTCTGGATCAATGTCAGGCTGAACTTTTTCAGAGTCCTTGGAAAAACATGATATATCTTCGCGACTGAATTAGCTGCCCCTGTAACATGTCTAGTCTGTCAACCAACTTTTCAGCTTACCAGGTTAATTTTCAGAAAGAACATTCATCTTGTACACCTGAGTCGGATAGATTGGGAAGTTTTTACTTCCATTGGGAAGTTTTCCAACAGAACCTGTGATCTGTATGCTAATTTCATGGCTCTAAGCTTTCCTTTAGCCTGGTTCATTGTTTTAAAAACCAAGATGTTTCCCATTGTCTCATCACATCTTTCCCCACCCCAAAGTGCCATCAATTTAGGGGGGAAAGTACCTTGTTTAAATATCTCTACCCAAACCAGAAGTTTCATTTAAAAATTCTCTTTAACTCCATTTGATTGGCACTACCTGGACATACTAGTATTCTTTGATTTCTAAAGAGCCAGGCTTGAATGTGTTAGACCAAGCTTCCCTTCAGAATTGCCGTGTTCGTCTTTGAAGATGATTAGATAAATCCTATCTAGGCTCTGTACAGGTTCTGCACATGTGTTTCCTAACCGGGGTCTGAACTCACTGAAGGTACAGCAGACTTGTCGGCACATTTCTCTGAGAGCAGTGAGGGGAGAGGTTTGTGCTCTCCTAGAAGTTAAGAGCCATTGGCCACATTGAATTTATTGTTTCCCAGGAAATGATTTGCAAATGAAACTGTGTGAGGGGAGGATTGCTTGCAAGGTTAGCCTGGCCTCAGCCTTATCTCACTGGTAGTGATTTGAATAAAGTCAGTTTTTTTTCAAGTACCTCCTATAAATCTCTTTTTTTTTCTAAAGGAAGTAACTACTTTGAAGTTTGCCTTAATAGTAAATTAATGCCAGCATTTACCACATGTCATCAGACACTAATTTTGGAGAAGTCAGATTCACCTGAGCAAGATTTTTGGTTAGCAGATAGGTCTATTAGATTGGACAAAATCTGTGCTAAGGAAGGGTAGTAGACAGTGGAGAAGTTAGTTTTGAGGTTATATTGGAAAGGATAGAGGGGAAAATTGAGAGAACCATAGAGACAGATAATATTGTGGGAGCTGTAGAGAGAAGGTTTGCTACAGGTAAGGAATCAGAACTATACTGAGATGAAAACAAATAAATAAGTGGGATCGCTGGGTTAGGCGTGGCCTCACCCTTTGCCTTCTTCCACTACAGAAATCATTAGCAGATGATTCCCAGCATTAATAGTGCCTGGGGATAAATACTTTATTGGATTCTCCTGTCCACTACCTGAATAGTGGCTCAGTTTTTTGTTTGTTTGTGTGTTTTCTAAAACAAGAACTGATCTAGTATTTAATCTTCTGAGCCTTGCTTTTCAACTCCAGAACTGAAGCAAGTAGAATCACAGGTCTTGGATGACAAATCTGAGTAAGACTGACCAAACAGTAGTTCTTGGTGTGGGTCATCACAGGGAAGATACTTGAAAGAAAAAAAACTACTGTGTTTATCTTCTTAGGTATTTAAAGTACACTTCACCGACAGTACTTTCTCCACCGTACTGCTGACCTCCCCTTGTTTGTCAAATGCATTTCTTACACGAGGCAGTTGATCTTTCTAGAAAATGGCTAGACTGACCACTTGTTAGAGATTGTCCAGAAATGGATGATGATGATCCATGATCCATGGTCATGATCCATGATTTTTATTTTGATCATTTGTCTCAGTAAGATTTTTTACTGGAGATCTATAAAGTAAACACAAGCAAATATTACTCTATTTAATTAAATTTGAGATGCCGTCCATTATAAGATACTCTTTTATTTCATATCGCAAAAAAAAAAAAAATACTGGCACACATGCCTTTTTATCATTATGTGCATTTCAATTACAAAGATACTAAAATATAACATAGTATATATTAAAGTCCGAAATCTCTGCCTAGATGGGACTGTTCCTTGATTGCAAAGGTCAGTAGCGTAAATATTTCTGTTGTCATGATAGTATTGCTTCTTAATAAGAATAATTAGTGGCATTAACACATCTTGGGGGCAATGACACATAGAATATGTAAAGCATAGAAATTGTCCTGATAGCCTACAATTTGGGATAGACTGACAGACTTTTCATTTTATGGTTAAATATTACAGATTCAAGGAAGTCCATTTATAGTACAACATGATGTAGTATAATAGCTTTGGAACCTAGAACCTGAAAGTCTAGGTTTGAAACACTGTCCTGTCTGTCCCTTATCTGCTGTGTAACCCCAGTCAGTTATGACTGGTTTTCTGAACCTTAGCTTCTTATGCAGTCACAACAATGAGAGGATGTCTGCCAAAGAGGGTAGCCCTAAGAATCCCAAAAGGCATTTGTAGGCAGTATACTTTGCGCAGACGGGAGCTGCTGACCTTCTCAGAGCCTTTTGCGCTCTTTTGTGAGCCTTTTGTGCATCTAGGCATTTCCAGGTGAGCGGCTTTGAAGGGGAGTCAGAAGAGTAAAGGAAGGTGGGAATGTGGAGACCTTTCCCTTGCACAAAGGATTCTATAGTAGCAGGATGGGGAGTGGGGGAGAGGCCCTAAGGATGGAAAAGATGCCATCTCAAGTATAAGGCAATGCAGAAAAATATGACCAATGTGCATAAATAAAGGGCTGGAATCTCTTGGAGTGACTCGAATCTCAGCAGTTGATTGTTGCTATGTGCAAGTTCAAGGATCAAGATGGATCGTGGGAGAATGAAACCAGCTGATCAACTATAGAACTTAGGGGCTGGTTAGAAGGCAAGAAATGACCTGTGACATACCCTCTTCTTAAAATTGATTTGTAGGTGTAATAAGTTATAACCCCAATTCACTTGCCTCAGTTTGGTTTACATTGCTATTTGCAATATTTTCCTTGGTGCTTGGCTGGAGGGGATTGTCTCAGTGTGGCTGCTTTGTACCGCATCAAAGAAATCCCATGAGTGACACATTCCCAAGGAAAAATACGGAAGCCTTGTGCCATCATTCTAATAATGCTCTAAGAAGAACTTTGCTGTAAGAGATTTTAATAGTTCTGTTATAATTTAGGATTTGGGAAGGAATGAACAAAATTGAGAATCATTTTCTAAATAAAAAAACACATGTTGGAGGTGGTGGTAGTGGTATATTACCTTCGGAAGTTCTCACAGCTGTGAAGCACCAGATTAGGGCTTCGTTAAATCCCAGTCCTTTGTCAGATCTGAGTCCTCGTTCCCTTCGTGGGAGCAAATAATTGAGAAGTACAAATACTTGTGGCTTTTGGTGCTGATTCCTTGAAAGGGAACTGGGTGACCCTTGACTATCGAAGGTTAATGGTTATTGTTAATAAACGGAAGGCAGCAGGGGTACAAGATTCACGGGGGCAGGGGTGGAGGTTGTCCATTGGGTTCACTTGGTGCTGTAGCCACAGCACTGTGAGATCTTAGCCTGGTCATTTCATTCCACCATCCAGGGTTTGCACGTTAATAAAAATAGGTGATCAGAGCAGATAATGAGGGACCTGGGCCTTCGCCTCTTCCATGACCGCTTTTGCTGTGGTTGATAATCACCCAGGACGCACATTCTCCCACCTAGTTATAGCCTTTGCATTCTTCTCACTCACCCTCAGGCCCCTAGGCACCCACTTCTAATTGATGGCAGCTGGAGGTGAAATGAAATCTGTTTTTCATCCCGGACAAGATGATTTCTGTGATCCTTTGAACTTGCAACATTTTCTGATTTTTCTGAAATTCTCAATTCTTTGCCCAACCATCTACCTGAATCACTTTATTAGGATGGTTTCAGTAGTGATGAATAAGTGGAGAAATTGAAGAAAATTCATGGTTCTTAGCAGAAAGAAATTTTAAAAAACCAACTCCAAGAGCATGATAGAGTTCCACCTGTGATCCTGCTCATGAAGGACACTGAGTGGTTTTTAACCATGTAAAGCTTTTTTTAAGCTAGAAGTAAGTAACCAGATTCAGGTGAACAGTTCCCTCCAGGCTATCAGACAGAACTTTGAGGTGCTTCTCAACTTGGGTCCCAGAGTCTCTGTTTATGGACATTTTGAGTTTTGCAGGGAAAGGGTAAATGGGCTGTTTTGTTTTTTTTTTTTTTTAATCTCACCAAAGACAGTTCATGCAAAAATTATATTGGGTCATACTCAGAAAACTGGCAATTTGAAGAGGACAGAAACACACACTTTGTCCACGGTCTTATAAAAGGTTGACATTGAGTTATTCATTTAACACTGACTTTAACTAAGCGTGGAGCACTTGTGTTAATGCTTACATCCCATAGTTCCTGATCCTTTGGCTGTCGTGACTGTTGCCTCAGCAAGAGGCATGGCAATGATGACACAAGTAGTGACAGATCTCCCCGAGTGAGTCTCTGTGATCAATTTCTTCCCATTGGTGGCTGTTTTTTCCCTCTGGCATTCTCCCTCGTCATTGGTTTGTGGATGGGAGAGAGTACAGAAGCCGAAGTTTATCTTCCGTTTCTTTTTCTTGATGCTTCCTTCTCTAAATACTGTTTTCATTTTCCAGGTTGTCCTAATAGTAGATTTTTTTCCCAACACCCCACCCCTTGGCTACCCTTATCAAGGCACACACATACCTTATGATGCTGTGTTCCCCACTGGCGGGGGCTGGAGCAGCTGCCCTTGGAGTGAAGGGCTGTGTCTTCCAAGACAGGGCTCTGCACCCGTCCCCCATTTGGATGCAGATATCTTTTGGCATCTTGGAAAGAAGGATTGGACCAGGTTGTGTCCTCCTGCAGCCTCCACACACTCCATCCCTGTCAGTCCAAAGCCTGGAGTTGGCTTCCCACATTGTTTGCCTTCTGAAACTCTCAGTCGGCCAGCTCCTGAATGCCACCATCATCCAGACACGCTGCCAGAAACCGAGAGTCTATTCTCAGGGTCCAGAGCGCTGTCCCTAGGAATCTGAGTAACGACTTAATAGCCTCTGGCCTCTGCTGAGCCCCCCTCTAACAAGGGCTTTGTGAGTTGCAAAGCATACAGATGGAGAGGACCTGCGTCAGGCTTGCTGTCCCCCAAATCAGGCACCTCTCGGCCTATATGTTTGCTGAGAACTAAGGCTTTATAGAGCCTCCACCCCAAAAGAATTTGACACAAAGGGGTGCAAAGTGATGGTATCGGATCACCTAATGGAAGCTGAAGGGTCAGCATTAAATCTCTGGATTTACATACACACATCTGTAAATACACATGCACTCGCACGCACACACACATAACACAAACATAGGCCTGTCTTACAATTTCACTTTTTCAACTTTTGTTTTGTTTTTTAAAGATTTTATTTATTTGACAGAGACACAACTAGAGAGGGAACACAACTAGAGCAGGGGGAGTGAGAGAGGGAGAAACAGGCTCTTGGCGGAGCAGGGAGCCCAATGCAGGGCCTGATCTTGGACTCTGGGATCATGACCTGAGCCGAAGGCAGTCACTTAACGACTGAGCCACCCAGGCACCCCTCAACTTCTGTTTTGAATTTCTCCTGCTGTACCCAATGTTAGTCCAGTATTTCTTGCATGTAGTGTAATTCTTCCGAACCAGCTTTGGAGGCTTGCACATTTCTATCTTAGCATGACCCTTGACTCTATGAGATAAAGCAGTTGGAAGCTCGGTTCTCTTTTCCACATGCGAAGGAGCGATCTCTACATACAGAGACTTGAACTCAAATCCAAACTGGATCCTTCTAAGCATTTTATGTTATTTGACTGGATGAGATTGGTGCTCAACTGTGTGTAACCATGCGTCACTCAGAGAACGATTTGCTTTCTCGACGGGTGCTGATATCATATCAGAACCTAACCTATTTTTAAAATTACCTATTCCTTCATTGCTATTAAAGCTTACTTTTCTTCTGGATGGCATATTACTGACACTGTTTTCTCCTTTTAAAATTCGTTTTAGGAGAGCATGCCTCAGACTCCTCCCTTTTCAGCCATGTTCGACAGCAGCGGTTACAACCGAAACCTCTATCAGTCTTCGGAGGACAGCTGTGGAGGGCTGTATTACCATGACAACAACCTCCTCTCCGGATCTCTGGAAGCACTCATCCAGCACTTAGTACCTAATGTGGATTACTACCCCGATGTAGGTATCCCCGTCCCTCAGAAACACATCCTTGGTAGTCTTCAGAAAAAAATACGATGTAGTGGGCAGGGACCCTAGATACTACTGAATTGTATCTGGGTGGCTAAGAATTTTTCAGGTCAGAAAATGCATATTGATTATTGAGTATTTTGAGATCCAGTTGAGCCTGCGCATGATTCAGATTTGGGTTATTGTCTGCATCTTAGTTTCTTTTCAGGGCTGGTCCCACACTGTAGATGGCCAGATACCATCTACATGAAGTATTTGTAGGTTTAATTCATGCTTGTACCTTCGTCCTTATGTAGAAATGCCAGAGGACACTGGACACTCTTAGAATACTTAATCCCTTGTGTTGTTTCTGAGACCATTTCTATGCTGAGAAAAGTGAAGTTGGACAGGAAAACTTCCTAGAAAGGAGAACAACATTCGTCTTTAAGATGCGATTCTGTATAGGTTGCTTATGTTTTACTTTGATAGCCGATGTGCGTTTATATTGATAATACTTTCTAATCTAGAGAATTCATTTACATTTTCTCAGTCTCCATGGCAATTCCAGGAGGCCAGAGAGGAGAGCCCTGAAATTCAGAATGTTGAGTAATCCATACACGGTCTAAGCCCCAACATCCACAATCAAGCCTAGGTTTTTCTGTCTCTGGGCAAGTGGTGTTTTTCTCCCCTCCCCCCCGACCCTTTTTGCTTGTGCCACAGCTGTCCCTGTTACTCAACAGCAGCTGGTTGTTGATAAGGATTTCATGAAACTATCTAGATACTAGAGTCATACATTTTTATAAATATAATAATGACCTTGGTGTGCAAAGGATAGTTTGTGCTTGCCACCGTAATTCACCATAGTGTTTCTCCCTGAGTTATCGCTCTGTGTGATTTGTTACATAGCATTTTGAAATATGTTGCCACACAGGGAAAACTTGTAATCAGAAGTAAAAGGAATCCCTTGTTCAGCCCTGTGTTTATGAACTAGTAAAGGCGCCTAAGTGGGGGAGGAGTTAAAAAAAAAACAAACAAACAACTCTGGAATTTTTCTTTTCACTGGGAGTCTGAAACTATTACAACAAATCAACCCTACTTAGTGACTGGCTTCTTGGGAGACAGTATAGTTAAAGAAAAGTATATAATGTGATATTGTGTTTTATCAAGTTGCTTAGCCTTTGAGCAAGTAAACAGGTTACTTGAAAACCCACCTTTGAAAATTCTGGCACAAGCGAACAGACACGGCTGTGTGCCACACCGGGCACGCTGAAGAATTCTTGAGGTGTTGTGGGTTGGGTGTTTTTTGGTTTCCACTGAGTCACCGTAATATTTGGACCCAGAACAAGATTCTGAATGGGTGGTATATATAAGTAAGATCTATTTCTCTGGGCTGAATTTCATTCTTCTTAACCAGAATGAGTTATGTGTCCCAGTGTCCTGGCGCCCAGAGGAGGGACGTGAAAGTGTGCTCGCAATAATTTCAGTGGATAAGCCTGTCTTGTACTTCTGTTATTTTTAGTATGGTTGAAGGGAAGAGGTACATCAGAAGGCAAAGGAAAAATCCGTCTTAAAGCCTTTACTAGTAAGCGTTATTTTTGAAATTGCAGCATATTAACTTTGATCAAGAGAACTTAACGGAATCAGATGTCTAAACCATAGAAGAGATAATAGTTTCAGAGAGAAAGTAACCATGATGATTTTTTTTTCTCTTGCCACAGAGGACGTACATATTTACCTTTCTACTCAGTTCTCGGTTATTTATGCATCCGTATGAGTTAATGGCCAAAGTTTGCCACTTATGCGTTGAGCACCAGAGACTAAGTGATCCTAATAGCGATAAGGTAATGATGTGTTTTGAACTTTACAGTTTCTCTGATAGGCCCGGTAACTCTGTCGCTTAGATTTTGTGAAGTTGGCTTCCTTCTCCCCAGGCTGAAGGGCATAAATGATGTCATGGCTATGCAAAGGGAATTGGGAATGGCATAAAGAACACAATATAGGGTTGGAATTATTAGTGTTCATTTTCATCTAAGATCTTTATTTCTCTAACATTCATTTCTATATATTGAAACATTTCAATATATAAAAATTAATGTTAATACCCAAGAGAAATGCCTTCAAAATGTGTATGTTGGTCACTGTGATCAGTGTGGTAGAATTTTTTTAAATAAACTAAGCCCTTCGTGCCAAACAAAGCAACCCTCACAATATAAATTTAATGCCATGGAAGATCCCTAGCCCCTGCCTGAAGCTGGTGGTCCTTGGCATTGACTTGGGGGAGGGGGACTAGACAACTTCTTCAAGCCCAGAAACTTTGTACTGGAAGTTTACCAGTGACTCTGGTCACAGTTATAGATTTGATGCAGTCCACGGTGATAGAGATCACTGAATGAGATTTGCTCTTTCTCCCCAGAACCAGATAAGAAAAATTGCACCCAAAATCCTTCAACTCCTGACAGAATGGACGGAAACATTTCCTTATGATTTTCGGGATGAAAGAATGATGAGAAACTTAAAAGATCTGGCTCACCGAATAGCCAGTGGCGAGGAGGTTGGTATCCTGAATTCTAGCAAAAACACTTGAATTTCCAGGTCGAGCCTTGGTGGGAACTCGTGCTCTATTATGTATCACGATCTCCACGTCTTCCCTCCAAGTCTTTGACATAGCATGGTGACCCATCTGGTGTGTCAAATGGGGAGGATTCTACAATCCCACTTCATAGGGCTATCATCTGGAGTTTTATGTGATTAATTTGGGGGTATGTTCATGTCACTTCATGCATAGGATTCATATTGCAAATGTGTTTTAATTTTACTTGTACTTTTCTTCCTTCTGAAAAGATTTGACATAGCAAGTTACATATCATGTATGATAAAACCTATCATAGTAATAGATCTAAACATAAACAGATATAAAAAATAACATAGTGACATATAATACGTTGTATGTTGATACATCATAAATAGAAATAGACACATTGTACCACGGAAGGGAGGAAACAAATAGGCTGTAGAAGCAGTCTGGTAGGACAGGACTGAGGGGATATGGACATCAACTCCGGGTAAAAGAGAAATACAGTTATGTGATTTTCACCATCAGAAAAGAGAAAGCCCTACTAATTCTGCAGGGCATTAAATTGAATGAAATTTTTAAAACTTTCTTACGGAGGACTTTATCTAGGGGGCATAGAATGAGATCGGGCAAACTGCTCTGTATAGGTTTTATAACAAATGCTTCTTGATAAAAAACCGAGGCTATACAATTAATGTGTCATTAGCGAAGGTCATTCTTCTGGAGAGGAGAAGACAAAGAGAAAAAGATCCAAGTCTTCCCGTGGCCGGAAGTTGGTTCCAGGCTAGCAACTAGGATAGGTGAAGAAAGGAAGTGAGTCTCCTGGATACTCTTTCATAAATATCACTTCCCTCAATCAAGCCTTTGATAAGAGTTAAGTAGCTGTAACAAATTCAAGCTGATTCTCTCTGAAGCAGGCCTGGAGGGCTGATATTTTGTGTTGAGGTTTGTTGGGTGAGGGTGTCTGTAGTTTCTGCGCAGCCAGTGAGCTCCTGGGAACAAGGTCCTTGGGCACAGATACAAGGCTTTCACGCAGGAAAAGATTGAGTGTTTGGCAGCTGCAGAGTTGTCTTGTTTCATTCATTTTAAAATGCATTTTCCCATTTGGAGTAACCTTCCTTGAGAACTCACTCCTTCGGTGGTATATGCTGTGAAGATCAGTAACAAGATACCCTATCTGTTGAGTCTACTTCTGGTGAATCTATTTTAATACCATCCCCCCCCCCACACCTTAAAACATTATGTAAGATTTGCAACTGAAAAACTTTACTTGCTTCCCTGCTGTTACATCCTCATGAAAATGGATTTAACCCTTTTAGTGCTCCCGTATGACGTTATATTGAACCCTGGTGCTCAAGACAACCGTGATTTATGTCTGTAAGGCTGAGTGAGAGGTTTCCTGAGTCCTTTTGCAAGTTATGACTGTTGTAATTATTTTTCCAGTTTGTCTGTGATGGGCTCTGGCTAGGTATGAATTGGTAGGTCCCTCACTCAAAAGTTCAGTATCACGGGGCAGTTTTCTAGTCAGTCTTACATTGGAGGGCTTTTATCTGTTGGGTTGCTTGGCAGGGTCAGTCCTGTTCGGTGAACTTAGTTTAGGACAAGATGCTCAAAAGATTAGTGGCATCGTAAGGACTTTTTCTTGTATGAAGTCTGAGTCCGGAGTCAGTCAGTACTACATTTTAGTTAAGTTGTATTTAGGTAGGTACTTAACTTGATAGGTCAGTCAACTGACCTTCCCTCTATTGCCTTTTTAAAAAGTAGGGATGGTCACTTGATCTTTTCCAAAGAACACCTTAAAAATCTCTTATAGATAAAAAGGTAGCGTTGTGAAAGTGTGAGATGGGTGGCCTTTTGTTCGTCTTGTCGTGGTATTCAGTGGGGGAGATCACTTCTGTCAGCGGGGTTGGATCCTGTCTGTTTTGGTCAGGCTCAAGCCACGCGAGGGTTGGGGGAAAGTCCAAAGGGCCATACTGCCTTCTAAGCCAGCTTCTTGTCAGCACTCCTCTGTTAATTGCAGGCCGTTGATACACCTTGAGATTTCAGATGGTTTTGAGTGTGAAAAGAGATGAGACGGTAAGCCAGGTAACCTGAAAGCAAGGAATTGATTAAGCCAGGGATTGAGCAGTCAAGCGTCACCTGCCTAGATCCGGTTGGGTTTTATAGGGAGAGGCTGTTCCTCAGGCCCCTTCAGTCCGGTATTTAGAATCAGGGCCACACTTGGCATCCGGTTGATCTGAGCATGCTTCGGCAGGTTCCGCAGATCCCTTGTGTCTTCTCCATTCCTGTAAATGGTAGACGTAACACTGTTAGTGCCCCCGTCAGCTCTAAAATTCTGCGATGGTTGCTTTTCCCTCAGTTCTTGGCCTGGCAGGCCACGTATCCGTGATGTGCTCCAGTGTCTCTCCTCAGAGAGACCTTCCCTCACCACCCCACCCACAGTCGCCCTGCAACCTGCTCGTAGGCTTGCACCACTGTTTGCTTCATAGCACTCTGTGGTTAGTAATTACCTGCTTTGTCTTACGACTGGTTCCCCTCCCCCAACTCCTTGCTGTGCCCCCTGTGTTCATCATAGCACCCTTAACTACTACCTCAGTGCCTGGCATTGCATAGGTATTCAGGAGTGTTTGAATCAATGAACGAACGAATGAACTAATGAGTTACTGGAAGAGGAAAAAAAGTCTTTCCCTCCACAAGAAGGAGTGTGGGCTTGGGTTGAGACTTGTTGCTTCTTGCCCGAGACTTTAGGGGATTTTTTTGGCAGTCAGTGAATCCAGGTGCGCCCTGTATATAATTTTGTCGGGTTCTGCTGAATCTGCTAGGACAGTTCTGCATAATTTGGCTTAATATGTTTCCCCCCTAGGGATTTGCCCAAAATGAAGTGGTTTATTAGGACTTGCCTGCAAGAAACATGAAATGGAGCTAATGATTGAATTACATGACAAATGACTATAGTGGGTAAAATGCAATTTTCTCTTCCTTAGGGGCTGGTCTTTATTCTATCTTTATTTGCCAGGTAATTACTGTCACTGGCATTTGAAGTTATAAAAAAGAATAAGTGCATATTTAACAATTCATGACTCAGTAAGGAAGCATGCTTAACAACACAAAGCTTGGAATGGAATCACATGGCAGCAGAAAACTTTTAAAAGAGGTCATACATACATTTTTTTTCTCTGTGTGTCTTCATGTCTGTCTCTGTCTGTCTCTCTCTCTCTCTCTCTCTCTCACACACACACACACACACACTAATTTTTTATTATTGGAATAGCTTTACCCTACCCCTGTTGTATACATTTTCCTCTTCTAGCTTGCTGCTTTTTGCTCACTAGCTGAATCCTTGACTGTACATCCTTCAATCTCTTCCCTTAAAAAAGCATATTTTAAAGTGTAGAATAAGAATCTTTCACCAGATATGCCAATAGAGTATAGATTCTGACACTTTGCTACATAGCAGAATCACCTGGAAATATTTATTATGACATTTGGGACAGGGGACTGAAGAAACCACTTTAAGTTCAAAGATTTTTACTGTAACTCAAGATGTGAAAGCAGAAGAGCAAGGGAACTAGGGACAAGGGATTTATTTTTTATTTTTAACAAGTGGTTTTTTTTTTTAAGATTTTAGAGAGAGAGAGAGAGATATCACAAGTAGGCAGAGAGGCAGGCAGAGAGAGGAGGAGGAAGCAGGCTCCCTGCCGAGCAGAGAGCCCGATGCGGGCCTTGATCCCAGGACCCTGAGATCATGACCTGAGCCGAAGGCAGAGGCCTAACCCACTGAGCCACCCAAGCACCCTATTTTTTGTTGTTATTGAGGTGTAACTGACATATAACATTATATTGGTTTCAGGTGTACAACATAATGATTTGATATTTGCATATATTGTGAAGTGATCACAGAAAGTCTTAAGTAACATCCTTTACTACACATAGTTAACAGAATTTTTTTTCCTTGTGATGAGAACTTTAAGATCCATCTTCTTAGCAAGTTTCAAAGATGCAGTGTTCTTAACTATAGTCACCGTGCTGTAATTACATCCCCAGAACTTATTTATTTTATAACTAGAAGTTTGTATCCTTTGACCAGCTTCACCCGTTCTGTACATCCCTTGTCCCCTACTTCACCCTACCATGAGGGATTTAAGATAGCCCTTAATTCAGTCTTGAACTTCTTCAGATTTCAAAGAAAAAGACATTTTTCTTTGAGTGTCAAGTGTGTTACTGGATAGATAGCATCTGCTAAATTGATAACCTTAATGCTGGGTGGATGATAGGTTTTTTTGAAGGTTCAACTTTTTAAACACATAGGAATTTCACTAATGATTTAGGGCAGTCTGTGAATAATAGGGAGAAAAAAGCCATCTAATGGACCAGTTTAAAGAACCAAGTGGAATATATGCCAGACAAGTAGAGAAAAAGAAAAGAAAATGAAGGCTGTGTATGCTTTTTTGTCTTGACTAAGTAAGAATCAATCATTTCCAGATGGCATTTGTGATTTTCCTTAAGTATGCAAATATCTATTCATTTGAGTTTTTGTAACTTGCTCTGGTAAACCAAATTGCCTCTGTAAAATAATATGGCTCTTACACTTGTAGCTTAGATGCCATAGTGTTAGTACCTTTTAAAAAGGGTCTAAGCAGAGGAGCATGACTATAGGCCTCCCCACATCTCAGTTCACTAGCACTGCCCTCCTTGGGAGGTGTTGACTTAAGGACCCTGCCAACCTGTGCACCTTCCACAGGTGACTTACCTACAAGGATGATTGGTGTTTGATTGGCAGTCTGGGGCTAGCAAAGGAAGAATTAAAGAATGCCATAACTCCTGTCATGATAACAGTACCCTGGGGACGGACTGGTTGTGAAGTTATTTCTTTGACTTAACGAGTGCTGTAAAAAGTCAAGAGATTGACATTTATCTCTAGTACGTGAATTGTTTTTGAAACCAGTTGGTCTTAAGTCTTGTGGCTGTGGCATAACGCAGTAGCCGACAAGGCGGCGGCTGGCAACAGCATCACGGGGAGAACTGCCACGTGGGAGAGGCAGGGTGGGGGTGGGTGTTAGCCACTGACTCATGAATGTGACAGAAATGGACATGAGTCGAATGGAGGTCAGACACCAAAAATGAATATCCGCTGCTTCCTTATGCTAACCCGTGTCCTATGTGGAAGTCCGGAAGGTGGTTGTGGGGCAGGGGTGGGGGAGTGGAGAGTGATGTGTTTTCTGTCCGGTTGGCATCCGTGCCTGTAGACTAATGAGACTGGGCATGAGGGGAGCAGGGAGAGCAAGAAGATGACCCGACAGAAAAAGCCTTAGGAAGAGAATGCTCTGAGTGGAGAGCAGTGTATTTTAGCCTACCAAAAGTAAAATGGGACATTTCCTGTGCCTGCCCGGAGAGCACTTAGTTCTATGTAGTAGCTAATCTAAAAGGTCATTGTGGGGTTTTCCTGGCTCAGCCTGAATTGTAGTCTCAAGAGCAGCCTGAGAAAAGAGCTCCATTTTACAGGTCTTGAAGAGACACTTTAGATGTGATGTGTCTCTTTCAAACTATGAGAGCTAGGCTAAATCGTCCCATAACTGACTTGCGGGTTCTCGAGCATCCAGGGAAAAGCACTTAAGAACACAGTCTCTGTGTCTGCATGGTGGGGAAGGTCGACATGGAGAGCAAGGATGTAATCCTTCACTTATCCCCCGGCAGACATACAGGAAGAATGTTCAGCAAATGATCCAGGGTCTAATCCGCAAACTTGCCACTCTCAGCCAGTATGAGGAAGTCCTGGCAAAAATCAGCTCCACGTCCACGGATCGGCTCACGGTTCTCAAGACTAAGCCACAGTCCATACAAAGGGACATCATCACTGTGTGCAGTGACCCTTACACTCTGGCTCAGCAGCTGACTCACATAGAGCTGGTAAGGTCCTTGTCACCGTTTGCTGTGGTAACCACACAAGTTGTTTATCAGCAGTCATGTCCCTGGAGATTGTATTAGAATAATCCAAACGGGAAGTAATATGTGCAGTAGCTAGAATATGTTTTACCTAGTCACTCGAATATGAATGTTTTTGACATTCTGGGAATTCACTTTTTTTTTTTTTAAGATTTATTTATTTATTTATTTGAGAGAGAAAGAGAAAGAGCACAGAGGGAGAGGGAGAAGCAGACTCCCTACTGAGCAGGGAGCCTGATGTGGGGTTCGATTCCAGGACACTGGGATCACAACCCGAGCTGAAGGCAGACGCTTAACTGACTGAGCGACCCAGGCACCCCAGGAAATTTGCTTTAAATACCAACAAGCAAGACTGAAGGCCAGATTTACTGACCTACCTCATCTTCCCCTCCACTTTTCCATAACTTGCCCAGCCTTTCACTATGTCATGTAGCATTGACTGCTGCAGAAAATTGCCTCTGCTCAGATCATGAAGATGATGAGAATATTTAGGGTTAAAGGCTCATTTTATAAGCTGCATAAAAAGTGGAGGTTGTGGCAGAAGTCAACAGAAGAAGTTAACAGTCCATTTCTTCTCATTATCTTACTAACATTGAGCTACTGGTTTGGTGTTTCAGGAAAGGCTCAATTATATTGGGCCAGAAGAATTCGTTCAGGCCTTTGTGCAGAAGGACCCTCTGGACAACGACAAGGTAATCCGTCTACCTAGAGGTCAACTCTGAAGTTGGAAATGGAATTTCTTCGTCTGTGATAGTAGATACAAGAGAGAGAAATTGGAATTATTTTGTCTTAGGTTTTACCACCAGAAAGTTTCTTTTTTTCCATTAGCCATGTCTGATTCATTGTAGTTTTTTAAAGCCAGATCTTTAAGCACCATCACTATATTCTTACCCTGTCACAAACGTTTAGCCTCTTCTTCCTCCTTATTGGGAAATTTCATAAGCAAGTAGATGTGGGATTTGTGGGGATGAAAGTAGGAGATAAAAGCATAATGGCTTTAGCAGATTAGGTCAGAAAGAAAATACAAGCGAATGCTCTGCTCATAATTCAACAATGACAGGCGGGAAAGACAGGACACACGTCCGGTGTGCTGAAAGGGTCTCTGCTGCTTTGCATCTTTTTTTAAGAAGAATCTCTCCTGAGAGGTTCCTTGCCTGAGTGAAGCCCACATGTAAAGCAAGTAACGCCAGGCTTGGACTATAAAATCAGTGACCACACACAAGAAAATTTTTTTCCCCAGTGACCTCCAGAAGCATCTCAAGTTGTTAGGCAAGACTCTATCACCCACTAATAAAAGCCCCCCCCTTGGAACTTAGGGGTAACAGCTGTTTTCCGGGCTTAGAGTAGCTTCCCTCAGTACAGGAAGCAGGATTAGGTTTTGCAGTAAGAGGCTAGTGGACTTTTTTGTTTGTTAGATTTTTTTTTTTTGGTAGGAAGGAAAGAGGGGTGTAATTAACATGTTCAGGCTTGGCCTTGAGCTCCAAGATGAGCTGAACTCTTTTCGCTTTTGGATAATGTGTAGTTCACCCTAGTAAAGACCATCATGGCCGACTTTCATTTACCTAACTTGGAAGATGTTTAGTTTCTTGCTACATCATGCTCCAAATTTTGTCCTAGACTGAATTTTAAGAGACAATATTCTAGGCCCTTGCTCTCTCAGCTTCTTCTTGCCGTGTTGCTACCCATTAACCAGTGAAATTTGTTTTAGAATGCAGCCAGAACCCTTTTGAATTGTCCTTCTGGGGAGGGAAGGCCACCATTTTGAACACATCGGACTACTTTTCTGGCTAGATCTTATGGATTTCATTGGACTGTATGAAGAGACTGTGATATTTCTGTAAAGGGAGTCGAGAATGTTAGTGATTGTCTCTCTTTCTTTCCCTACCGCCTTCTCTTAGAAAGCTGTCTTGGTCCACAAACTGGAATAAAGGCCCATATCTGACAAAAATGAGAGCCTAATCCACTTTTTTAAAAAAAAAAGATTTTTATTTATTTATTTGACAGAGAGAGACCACAAGTAGGCAGAGAGGCAGTCAGAGAGAAAGGAGGAACCAGGCTCCCTGGAGAGCAGAGAGCCCAATGTGGGCCTTGATCCCAGGACCCTGAGACCATGACCTGAGCAGAAGGCAGAGGCTTTAACCCACTGAGCCACCCAGGCGCCCAAATCCACTTTGTGTGTGTGTATGTGTGTGTGTCCATCCAACTCATCTGCTCACTTGCTCTCTCTATAGAGTTGCTACAGTGAACGGAAGAAAACACGAAACTTGGAGGCTTACGTGGAATGGTTCAATCGCCTCAGCTACCTCGTTGCCACAGAAATCTGCATGGTAAGAAAACAAATTTTCTCTTTCTCCTCACTCTCCCTATTATTTTTTTCATACTTATTTTACATCTGTCAGGTCTTCGTGTTGGATCACTGCCCTCTTTTTTCTCCTCCCCTTTTGTATACAGCCTGTAAAGAAGAAGCACCGAGCAAGAATGATCGAGTATTTCATTGATGTAGCTCGGGAGTGTTTTAACATTGGCAACTTCAATTCCCTGATGGCGATCATCTGTGAGTGTTTTCTGGAAGATACATGTCCTTTATTTAATATAGGTCCTGTGAAATGTGTCCACTTAAAATTTACACGTAGTACAGTTTTACTATTTAATCCTGAATTATTCTAGAATGTTCAGAATGCTTTAAATATCAGCATTGTACAAGTGCATACACTCTTTTTGATGTGTATGAGACTTCATGGAATACATACATCTGAATATTTATCATCTGAATATTTATCAATAGAAGCTCATGAGTAAGAGATTTGTCTAAATGGAGGATTTTAAAAGTGTTTGGGCAGCTTGTGTGTCAAGCATTATAGAAATGTGTGATCTGAGATTACACTGTATGATTCCATCAACATGGACCGGCGGGTAGCCTAAGAAACTGGGTCTTCTCACTGCCCATGCTCCTCGGACTAACACCCCCAGCGCCTTATTACCCTGGTGTATGAACTTTGCTCCTCCTTTGTAACATGGGGATTTTAACCAGTTACCAGTTACCGTGTTTCTTTTCATTCATCCTTTAAACATAGTGCCCAGGGTCAGTCATGGCACAATTACTGATAGCGACGCTTTCATGTAAAAATACCCTGACTTACGGGATAAATCACATGTTTATCCTACACATTGTAGGTAGTCAGTAAATAGTTGACTATTCGCCTGACCCTTTAGAGTAGAGTCAGTTTGAAGTCAGAGAATCTACTAAACGTAATTCAGTGCTTTTGATCCTGATAACTCCCCCTCTCACACTAGTCCTGTTTTCTATTTTCTTTTCAACATGATTTTCCTTGTTTTCCTCCTAAAATACTCACTAAATTTTGGCTCATTTTCGGGTTTACTTCTTGAAAATAGTGAACAGAAAGACCATCTAAATCAGGGACCTGAAAATCCAGTCTAGATAATAGAAGTTTATTTAATTTTCCCCCTTGTGCCCTTAAGAAAATGTCAAGACAAGACATGTCATGAGAGAATTTGTAATACCGTATAGCTGAAAAAGAACTTGTATCCAGACTCTATAAAGGACCCTATACGTCAATAATAAGAAGACAAATAACCCAGTGAAAACAGGGCAGATACTTAGATATGTCACAAAAGTTTGCTTTCATATACTTACTGTTATATTATAGGTAATAAGTATATGAAAACATGCTATATATATCATTAGCCATCAGAGAAATACAAATTAAAATCACAGTGTAAAACCATTTCACACATTGAAATGACTGAAATGAAAAGGACTGGGTGAACCAAATATTGGTGAGGATGAGAAAAAGAAGAAAAATCTCATATTAACGGTGGGAGTATGAAATGGTATTTCTACTGCAGAAAACTGGCGGTTTTTTAAATCAAATTAACTTACACTTAGTAATGAATAGTTTTTTGGAGGAAATTTCAGATGACTTCTCTTATTTGTCTGTTTCAACTTTTTCTCCCCTCCTCAACTCCATTTTAAATGGGAAGCTGGCATGAACATGAGCCCAGTGTCTCGACTGAAAAAAACGTGGGCTAAAGTAAAGACTGCAAAGTTTGATGTTCTTGAGGTACGTGAAGCTGGTGCCTTGCTGGTAACATTTTACACCCAGAAAGTGAAATTCTTTTATGTGAGCTTGCCCTTGACCGGGGAGTACTATAGAGAAAAAAGCCCATCTCTCCTTACAGACATAGGGAATGGAAGGGGGGTAGAATTGGCAGAGGGAAGAATAGACCAAGTTGTAGACCGGCCCTTTGATAGACAGAGGTATCCATTTTGAGGTGAATTGACTGAAGGAATGGTGACCTGTCAGTTACATCCCATTGTTTGCCAGGATGGAATTTGGGTCCTGAACCATTGGGAGTTCTACTTCAGGGTGGGCTAACTTCATTTATTTGCAGTGTCCCAGGGGAAGAGTTCCCATCCCTATAGAAATACTCATTCACCATACTTTCTGCAAATTTAGCTAACCTGTGCAAAGGCTCTTCCAGGATAATTCTGAAGATAGTAAGAATTGTACATAAAGACATTTGTGTTTCGATCATACTAAATGTCATTATCACCTTGGCATATTGGTACTTTGAATAAATGGTCTTTGGAGATAATAAAAAAATGTTCTTTTCTAAGTTTTCTCCAAATTGGGAAGTATCATTGGATATATTGTATTATGCTTTTATTCATATTGTCTGATGTCTTTTTCTTCGTAGAAGGTAGTATGCTTCAATTATTTGTGAATGATTTGTTAACAAACGCAAAGAACCAAGTTCACGACAAAGGGTTGGATCAACTGACCCATTAACATTCAAATGAAACCTGGAAATGATTTCTTACACTGACTTTTGAGTCTTTGTTACCAGTTTTAAGTCTGATCTCCATAGTAAATGTGGACTAAGTTTGACATTATTGAAGTTGACATCAGCTTATTTAAATGAACCAAACCTCAGCAAAGAAAACGTTTGTGTTCTCATGTGTTTTATGCCTATCTGTGTGTATGAGAGGGGTGAACCCTGTCCTTACTGCATTCTCTCACCTATTGCAATTTATTTTAAAGTTTTATTGACTGGGGTACGTGGGTGGCTCAGTCGTTAAGTATCTGCCTCCCTCTCAGGTCATGATCCCAGAGTCCCAGGATAGAGCCCCAAACCAGGCTCCCTGCTTCTTCCTCTCACACTCCCCCTGCTTGTGCTCCCTCTCTGGCTGTGTTTTTCTCTGTCAAATAAAAAAATAAAATCTTTAAAAAAAAATTAAAAAGAGGGGCACCTGGGTGTCTCAGAGGATTAAGCCTCTGCCTTCCGCTCAGGTCATGATCTCAGGGTCCTGGGATGGAGCCCAGGAGACTCTGCTCAGCAGGGACCCTGCTCCCCCCTCTTTCTCTGTCTGCCTCTCTGCCTACTTGTGATCTCTCTCTCTGTCAAATAAATAAATAAAATCTTTAAAAAATTAAAAAGAAAATATCTACTTATTTTGGAGAGAAAGAGAGATAACACGGGTGGAGAGGAGGAAGAGGGAAATGCAGGCAGACTCCACGCTGTATGGGCTTGATCTCACGACTCTGAGGTCAGGAGGGGAGCTAAAACCAGGGGTTGGGTACTTAACCAACTGGGCTTCCCAGGCACCCCTCACCTGACACAATTTTTTATGTAGGGTTAAAAGTATGATCTTGCCAACTTTCTGCTGGTGAAAAGTAGATGATTAATACTCTTTTCTCTTTTGTGGACAGCATCAGATGGACCCTTCAAGTAATTTCTACAATTACCGAACAGCTCTTCGTGGGGCAGCACAAAGGTCTTTAACTGCTCACAGCAGCAGAGAGAAGGTGCGTGCTTAAAGGACTTTTATTCGCAGCAGAGTTACCATGTGTTGCATTAAACTGCAACGTGAACTCCTGCCCTGAGCCTCCTTTACCTGTTCTGATCTAAGAGAGAAGTTGATAGACTATGGAAATATTTGTGCCTTGCCACATAGAGAAGGGAAATGCTAGAGGAAGGTGCCATGTTATTATCCATTACAAGTGGATATTACTGTGTTGTTATTGCATTATTTAAGTGATCATTTTGTAATATATCTTGGTTGTTTTTCAAGCAATAAATTAAGTCATATGTTAAGATGACAGATAACAGAGTAATTTGTTTTAATGGAAAATAGACATTTTATCTCTGAACAAGGTAGCTGATTTAGTGTAGCCTTTCTTCTTGGAAGAATTAGCTTACCTCCCATGGTTAAGTCATTTATTTTCAGAAAGTAGGTCAGTTGCTGTAGCATTAGGTCTGCTGTTACTAATTGGGTGTGTGAGCGGCAGAAAATGTACAGGGATGATGTCTGAGAAATTAATGGTCCTTACTCTCTCTACTCTCCCCTTCAACAATTTACTACTACCCTAGATCTATCATACCCTCGACTCTGAAGGTCCTTTCTTGGCCCGTGTCAATGTCCTATTTCCTTAGGTGGAAAGAACAGTCATTTTGACATTTAGAGATCAGGTTATTTGCAAAGTAAATACCTGCTTATGGCAAGTGGGCTGATGCAGTTGTTTGATAAAAGTTATATTTTGCTTATATTCTATCCATCTTTTAAGTTAAAGTGTATCTTCAACAAATTTTTAGAAATGAGGGTGAAAAAGACTTTAGGGCATCTCAGTCCCTCCTACAAAAAAGTTCCAGCCTCAGTGATCTAAAATAAAAACAAATCACAAAAAGAAATGCCACCTTTTGACAAGGTTAAATTGGTTCTCAACAAAATCTAGAATATCAGTTCTGATAACATTTGAGACATACTGTGAATACATTAATTTATTTTTTTTAAAGAGACAAGGTCAGAGAGGAGATGAAGTAGGGAAAACTCTCTTGATTTAGCCTGACAGAGGATACCAGCTTTTAAGTCTTGCTCAAGTCTCAGCACTCCTCTGACAAGACTGAGAAAAAAATCTAATCGGAAGTTTCTTCAGCTTCAGGAAGTCAGCACATGGAGGGAGCTGTCTACCTCCTCTCTACCCCCTCCCAGTTGGATGGGTCTCTCCGTGGGACCCTTCAGGAGAGCCAGGAGGCTGTAGAGCCCTATCTCCAGCTGGGAGCCATGGCCACAGTCATTCTGAAGTACAGCCCTCCCAGAAAGACTAGACTTGTGGGACTCTTTTAACAGCTTTTTCCAGAAAACAGTCCAAAGTATTTACCCTTTACATCATTTAATAAATTCTGTCCACTTCAGTTTTGTTGTTCTTTTAAACCGGTTCTGTGCGGGCATATGAATTGTACTCTCTAGTTCATAAAACAAATGAAATCACCACCATAAAAAAAAATATATGCCATTGCTTTTTCACAATTGGTCTCAAAGGCTATGAATGAAGACGTTTCTGAGTAAAAGGCATCTTTTATTCAAGAGAGTTGGGGTTTATTTTTCCTTCTTCGAAGTGAGGAGAAACTCTCTTTATTCCCAAGTAATTTAAAAAGCTTTCTAGCAACGTGGTTCAGGAATAGAATCTTTAATATTGTTTCAGATTGTAGGTTTATGTGGCCAAGGCAGCACATCTCTAGGTATCATATCATAGAACAAATCAATTCTGTCTTCTGCACAAAGGCCCTTAAATGATCTTTAACTAGCTATTTTTCCTATGGGTACTCATGCCTCCAAGTTTTTAACCATTTCTCATATATTACATGGTTTTAAATCCTTTTACCATCCCATTTATGTTTGTGGGAACTTGTTCTCACTCAGCAGCATTCATTTCTAGGTATGAAACCAATAATGCCTCTAAGATATATTTGCTAAGTCTCTGAATTAAGAATCTTTTGAAAGAGGGGTGCCTGGCTGGTTCAGTTGGAGAAGCTTGCATATGACTCTTGATCTTAGGGTCCTGGGTTGGAGCCCCACATTGGGGGCAGATAACTTAAATAGATAAAATCTAAAAAAAAAAAAAAAAAAATTAAAAACAAAAGAAGAATATTTTGAAAGGGAACTAGAAAAAATTACTTGAGAAGTTCTCCCATTAAAGACATCATTGACAGGACCTCTGAGAAATCTCTCACACACCAGAGCTTTTGCTCCCTCCTATTGGTAACCCATACATCTACCTTAGTGCCTGGAAATCTAAAGTCCTTATAATCTCCTGATTTTTGTTATGTTAGATTTGTTGTAGGGGCTGCATATATGACGAGAACTATCAGTGAGTAAGTTAGAAGTAGAAGGCATGTGGGTGTAAGGAACAGAACAGTAAAGGGAGATTACTTCTATTTCTATATTCTTAGAAGTGTGATTCAAACCATTAATAGGGGATCAACCAGCAATTCCAATTCTGAGTATTTATGCAAAGAAAACAAAAAGATCTCTGTACCCCTGTGTTTATTGCAGCATGATTTATAGTAGCCAAGACATGAAAATAACCTGACTATCCATCAATGGGTGAATGGATAAAGAGATTATGATATATATATATATATATCCACACACACAATGGAATAGTATTTAGCCATAAAAAAGAATTAAACCTTACCATTTGTGACAACATAGATGAACCTCAAGGACATTATGCTACATTAAATAAGTCAGACAAATACCTGATGATTTCTCTTATATGTGAAGTCTCTGTCTCTTTCTCTATATATATTTATATAGGATCATCTTGTGGGTACCGTGAACACGAATATTACATAAAGAATAGCCTCTGTGCCTCAGCTAGAGGCACATGACATGGAGTTATGAAAAGTTTAAATATCAGTGTGAGACAGAATGGTCAACACCACATAATCTCACAGCCCAGCGCTGATAATAAAGTTCTTGATTAAAAACTATTATGCGATGCAAGTACCGCATCTTGCTTATAACTTAGTCTTTGTTTCCCTTGTGATGATATATCCCTTATTATCTTACAAGTGCATCAATAATATTTTCCCCTTTTTATGGGCCCCGTTGGTTTTTTGGGAGTGCTTCGCAGAGATCAGACCTGGATTATTTAATCCTCACCACAACTCAGTGAGGTAGTTACTATTGCTCCCATTTTAAGGGAGGCTTTCTCAGTATGTTAAGCTTACATCAGGGGTTGGCAAACTTTTCCCATCAAGGGCTGAGTCATAAATATTTAGGCCTTGTGGGCCCTATGGCCTCTCTTGCAACTACTCACCTCTGATGTGTGGGCAGAAAAGCAGACATAGACAATATGTAGATGAATGAGCGAGTGTGGCTCTTTTCCAGTCAAGCCATCCGGCCACTGAATTTCCTTTCATTTTCATGCTCATGGAATATTATTTTGATATTTTTCCAGCCATTTAAAAATGTGAAATGCGTGGCTCCTGGCAGAACAGGCGGCGGGCCTGGGCTGGGCCGCAGGCTGCCATTTGTAAACTTGTGCCTTGTACTACCAATAAATTGTGGGGCCACATTTGAAGCCGAGGTCCAACAGAGTCTAAAACCCAGGCTTCCCCTTTAGAGGTGGTCTTTCAAAGAAGCGAGGTCCAGAGGGTGCTTTTTCTTTTAAGATGTCTATTTCATCCTAAAATAATAGAGGATTAAGTAGTAATACATGAAGGGGAAGGTAATGAGGGGATCTTGACTAATTCAGTTTAAGAGACTTCTTAATAACAGACAATAACAGATGATTAAAATTATACTCAAAGACACTGTCAAAACCGCAGATTCACTTGGGCTATTCCAGTGACCTATGAAATAAAAAATAACCAAGGCTTGTTTTTTTTAATGACTTTAGGTGGAAATCTGAATTTAGAAGTGAAAAAGCAATACTTCACATTTTTTAGTATGAGCCCAAATGTGTGTTTTCCAGGGCTCCCATCCGTCTAGTGTTGAGGTACCCCATGAGTTCTGCAGAGGCTTAGGGAAACTTCAAAAACCGGCTCTTAGGGAAACAGCAGAGACCCACAACTTGGGTCTGGAGCATTGTTTGCACTGTAGCAAACAGAATCTTCAAAAACTTGTTGGCATTTGAAAAAGGTGAAAGTTACCATTTCTGAGCTTTGTTCTTTGTTCGTTATGAGCTTAGTAGGATTTAGGATAGTTTCTTCAAGATGATTCTTTTAGGTTAATTAATTAAATACCACCTCATCAAATCAAAGATCCAAAGCCAGAGAGTCTTAGTAGAGGTTTACTGTTTCTCAAATAGCCAGTAATTCTAATAGACACATTTATATTCCTCCTTCACTTGGACACATCTCACAACATATTGTGCAAGATACTGCTTAGGTGATTTCCGACGAGAACAGGTGCCTACTTGTTCTCTTCTGAAGGCCAGGTTTACCCAATAGGAAGTTTGCAATAACTATTACCTAAAACTCAGAGCTCTCACATTATCTTGAGCAACGTCTTCAAGAGTGAAATGTGCATGTAAAAAGAAATTCATCAAAAATGTAAAAGTCTAAATGCTACTACAAAAGTACAGATTTCTAGTGGGGAGATGGATCATATATCTTAAAGTCTTAAAATACCTGCAGTGACAGGTGTTAATATTTTGCTCTACCTGAGGGATTGCTAAGTTAAAAGCCAGAGCTCTTTTAGATCTTCTTCCATTGATTATAGCTAGAATTTTTAGATTGATGATGTGCTGTTACAGTGGGGAAGACTGCAAAAGCTACACGAAGCCACCCACCTCCTGATGCCTGTTGTCTTTGCTGGGGTTTGGTTACTATTAGCATTTGCATCTTTAGCAAAATTATGCAAGGGAGGAAACTGCTGTCATGGGCGGTGAACGAAACACTGTATCTTAATTCATTGTAGCCTATAATATAAGCCAGCACTGATGGCATTCATGAATTTCTCCTCTTGTTTGATGAGAGACTAAATACCTACTTGCCCAAACAAACCAAAATCTTTTCTTTTCTCTAGATTGTGATACCATTCTTCAGTCTTTTAATCAAAGATATTTATTTCCTCAACGAGGGCTGTGCCAACCGCCTTCCAAATGGCCACGTCAACTTCGAGGTAAGGGTAGGCGGCAGAATCTGAGCACGGGGAGGAGCCCGCCTCTGCAATGTTACATCCCAGGCCAGACCACCTAAGCAGATTCTGAAGTTCTAGAACCGAGTTTTCTCTCTCTGTGTTGTTTTGTAAGTAAATAACACTACCGAGTAGAATAAATTAGCTGCAGGGTTATTATTAATTATCCAGAGGTGTGTGAGTGAATGTTTACCTATTCCTCACACATACCTATAGCTAGTTTTTTTTTTAAGATTTCATTTATGTATGTATGTATGTATTTATTTATTTATTTGACAGAGAGAGAAAGATCACAAGCAGGTAGAGAGGCAGGCACAGAGAGAGAGGAGGAAGCAGGCTGCCTGCTGAGCAGAGAGCCCAATGTGGGCCTTGATCGCAGGACAGTGGGATCATGATCTGAGCCGAAGGCAGAGGCTTTAACCCTCTGAGCCACCCAGGCTCTCACTAGTTTTTATTAAATTAAGGAAATTATGTCGTTCAGTTGATTCGAAGCCACAGGGGAAAGAAACATTCAGTGGAATGCTCGTGATTTTTCATCATGGCTCTTCAACTCTTTTCTTCTTAGAAATTTTGGGAACTGGCCAAGCAAGTGAGTGAATTCATGACGTGGAAGCAGGTAGAGTGTCCATTTGAGAGGGACCGGAAGATCTTGCAGTATCTGCTCACCGTGCCAGTGTTCAGTGAGGATGGTGAGTAAGCCCTGCGGTAGAGCCGCCACCAGCACCCCCGGACCCTGCCGCACACACCTCGTGTTGGTTCCTCTCATCACAGGAGGCCTGTCTTCTGACCTGTTCCATCTCAAGAGTTTTCTGTTGTCAGGAAACCACGTGGTATATCCCTAAAATATTTGTCAGGCACTCAGTCTTCACCCACAAACTGAGTGTTTCTGTGTTTAAACATTCTTTATAATCCTAGAGCTGCCGAGCTTTGGGGACAAGTGGAAGGTTTTGAAGGACTTTTTTTTCCCCCCGCCTTATTTGGGACTTGCTTCATTGGAGAAAAGAGGTGTTTATTTGTGGCATGTTGATATTAAAAATAATTTGAAAAACAAATAAAAACAGTTAGCTGCTGCCTGCTGCTATTTGAAAAAGTAGTGGAAAATCTTGACCTGTTAAGATAGTAAAGAATTTTAAGCAGAAACAGTGATCGTCTATACTGAGGGAAAAAAATTGAGAAGAGAGTAAAAGTTTGTAAAATACTTAGAGATTTATTCTTTTGATCTTTTATATTCTAATGGTCTCGAAATCATTAGTATTATTAATTTCTCATAGTAGATTGATAGTGTTTATGATAATGACTGAAGTGCATTTTGCATTAATATTACCCATTCCAGAGGGGGCTTGGTTGTTCTTAACCTCTATAAATAAGATTAATACCAAGCTTTTAAATCTTTGAATGAGATTCTTTTTGATTTAAAACTAAAGAAAAAAAATATTAGAAGAATGTGAAAAGTGGTCTGGAAAATCTGGCTTTTTAGCTTTGAAAGGTTTTTTATTTTATTTTTTTTTTTAAATCAAGTCTATCAGGAAAGGCTCCCCCCATCCCCTTCTTCATAAAGAACATACATGTGAGTGTGTGATAGCTAAGTGCCTTTTCGGTCTAGAGGCCTTTGGATTTCTGTTGAGATGGCCAATCAAGCAAAGTGATATTTTGTGTTCTTAATGAAACTCTGATGCTTGTCAGTTGTAATTGGATATGTTAAAGAGTTCTGCTTTAGGGTTTAGCTGATATTAAATGGGAGGTGGAGTGTGGTGATTAATATACGAGGAGAAGGCCTCATTGTTCATGAGTTCTTCCTTTTGGTTGATTGTAGCACTCTACTTGGCTTCCTATGAGAGTGAAGGACCTGAAAATCATATAGAGAAGGACAGATGGAAGTCCTTAAGGTGAGTCTCTGTGCTTCTCATTGCTGTGTAGCTCGATGGGCCATGTTGGACTTAGTTGAGGAAAGCCACATGCTTTCTGTGGGAAGTCCTGCCCTGTGTGTTCTAAGTCAGTCCTGTCTGCTCCTTATCTCTGGTCACCTGAATCTTTGCGGCTGAGGATCCTCATTGCCGTCATTCCATTTTACCGCTTTTCACTTTTGTATGCTGTTGCGTTACGGGGACTCTGCTCTCCTTTCTTACTCCCATTATTTACCCGTATGGTAGAAAGAGCACCACCTCATCCCCTTCATCTATGAAATAACAAGTTCAGACTCTATTTCTGAGTAGTTCTAACACTAAAATTTTCTTCGACCTGAGATAAAAGAGACCCAAGTACCAGTTGGTTCAGTAAATCTGAGTGTGTCACTCTCTTAGTGATTGGATTTTGGTCCCCATTTTGGTTTGAGAGAAAGAGGAAGCTGGGACTTTATCTATTTTTTAAAGATTTATTTATTTGAGAGGGAGGGGTAAAGGGATAAGGAGAGAGAGAATCCCAAGCAGAGCACAGAGCCTGATGCAGGGATTGATCTCAGGTCCCCAAGATCATGACCTGAGCAGAAATCAAGTTAGGCACCCAACTGACTAAGCCACCCAGGCACCCCAGAAGTTGGGACTTTAAACATAATCTAGAATCTTCCAATTAAAGAATTGTGTTAATCTATTGGCATTTCAAATAAATATATTTTCCAAAAAAATAGGATAAGGTAATAGGTAAATGTATATCTTAACCATTTGAGATATTTTAATAGGTAAAATAGCCCTGGATACAGTAATCATAAAATCAAAATTGCTGTATTTTTATTTCTACTAAGAGACTCCGGGGACATGGCCTTTTTGTACCAGTGGGGATAAGCACATCTCTCTTCTTCTCAAAGTCATTTGTGAGACTTCATTATACTTGATATTGGGCTACATTCCATGAACCAGAGTAATCTTATATATATTTGGTTTTATGTGATTTCATTTGTTTCAGAGGGAAAATTTAGGTTTTTCTGTGTACCTCTCGGTGAGGAGGGGTGAGGTACAGAGGCAATGGAATGATTATCCTTAGAACATGTGGTAATAGCAGTGCCTGGGTGGCTCAGTGGATTAAGCAAGTCCCACATCCGGCTCCTTGCTCGGCAGGGAGCCTGCTTCTCTCTCTGCCCCTGCCTGCTTCTGCTCTCTCTCTGCCCCTGCCTGCTTCTGCTCTCTCTCTGTCTCTCTGACAAATAAATTTAAAAAAAGTCTTTAAAAAAAAAAAAAGAACATGTCATGATAGGTAAAGGACTGGAGATATTTCTTTTATCTCAGACACAAACGTAAGGAAGGCATGGCTAACACCTGGAATTAAGGGAATGTAACAGGCTTGCTGGGCTGCTACTCAAGTCTACTTTCATGAAATTGTGGGCCTGCCAGTGGCATATTTATATTAAAATTTTGTGTTTCTCTGTCGGGATTAAAGATATTTAGGGCACTCTTTGGTGTTCTTCATGTGTAAAACGTGAGCCGGAGAATCCATGTCTTCCTGGATAAGAGCTTTAGGAATGACTCCTTGTTGTTCTTTGCCTTCCATGTTTCTCCTTTTTTTTTTACTTCCCTTTCTATTTTTTTTTAAAGAACTTGAAGTTGATATGTCCCCTAAGTATAGCTTAGCTCTTATGACTTTTATAGATGTTTTAGAAACTGGTAAGCAGGCAAATTGGCTATACGTACATGATACCTGGTATGGGCATTACCTGTGAATTCCACGCCTCCCACATACTTCTTTTCCAGGCTTTTCTGATTGTTATTCTTTCTTTCTTTCTTTCTTTCTTTCTTTCTTTCTTTCTTTCTTTCTTTCTTTC